>JAHWFP010022117.1:21646-52998 GCA_023313725.1 Lithobius niger | reverse complement strand
CATCTGCCGATAACAACGGTAATAAGAGGCAGCTTATCTCTAATGCGTGTCAGGTACTTTCAGTATAAATATATTTATTAAAAGATGAATACATTTCGTATATCATGTCACTGTGACTGAATGGCTATCTGGTTACTTTGATCACTTGGTGCGTGTCGTGGCATTCAGTCGACCAGTAATGTCTGGCTGTTGCACTGTGACTTAATATTGCGCGAGCGTTGTTCACGTTGACGAACACAAAAGGCAATGATCGTTAGGATCGTCACAGTCCTGGCGCCCGAAGATACACGTGCATGTTCGGAATTTAAATCGACAGAAACAAATTGCTCCTGCAGTGCGGGTAATTCGTTCAAAATCCCCTTAAAGATAAACTCGGTGACAACGTCGGAAAAGTCAACATGGTTTAATGTATGTATATGAATTTGTGTTATTGTTGTTCGTGTTATCAGCGAAAAAAAAAGCTGATCTTATTCATTTATTTATTTATGTTTGCGTAACAATTCTGAACCACAATATAGGTTTTTTACCTGAGTAATACACAGAAGTGTATGTCTAAAATGCAGGGCTTCTGATAAGTTTGTTCGGCGGGACGGAGGGTTATTTTTGCGATAAAAATTCTGAACCACAATATAGATTTTTTAGCTGAGTAATACACAGAGGCCGTCGGTTACAAGTTTCTGTAATTGCAGTGTATGTCTAAAATGCAGGGCCCCTGAAAATTGTTTCAGCGGGACGGGGGATTATTTTTGCAATAAAAATTCTGAACCACAATATAGGTTTTTTAACTGAGTAATACACAGAGGCCGTCGGTTACAAGTTTCTGTAATTGCAGTGTAAGTCTAAAATGCAGGGCCCTTGAAAAGTTGTTTCGGCGGGACGGGGGGGTCATTTTTGCGATAAAATTTCTGAGCCACAATACAGGTTTTTTTAACTGAGTAAAACACCTGTCCGGTGTTTTTCAATTTTTGCAGGAGATACAGATGTATGACAAGATTTAGATTAGGGGTTTGAATAACATCTCTGTAATGTGTGGTGCAGTGGCAACCCGGACCACTGCACTGTGACTGAGGTTGGCGCTAATGACCAAGTTGTCGACGCGCCATTAAGCCTCAATCCCCCCCCCCCTAATACACAGAGTCTGTTGGCTACAAGTTGATATACTCAGTGTACGTCTAAAATGCAGGCCCCTGAAAACTATTCTTTTCTTTTAAATAAGTAATATACACACAGTCTGTTGGTTACAAGTTGATACATTCAGTGTATGCCAAATTACAGCCCCCTCTCCCCCGCGCCTAACTTTTTTTCTCTTTCGGCCTAACCTAAAACACGTAAATTTTCTGAATACGGCATTTTTCGGACCAACAAATAATTATAAATGAAAATATGTGAAAATAAAGTTCGCATGGAATGGTTTCCATCAATTCTAATAGTGGGCTATAATTGAAAATAAAAACAGTAGCATTCCCTGCATGAATGAGAGATAATCTGGTCAAACAAATTAACAAGATGGCGGTTGGTGCACATATGTGAGTCATATTTTTAGGAAGCTATTCTCGTATTGTAGGCTACGACGACATGGTCACGTCCCGTTTCGTCAAATCCCGTTTTGCCAAAAAGAAAACAGATTTGAAGCTTTTGCCGAAAGTGCAATAATCCCGTTTCAGCAAATCCCGTTCTTGAAATTTTAGGCAAACAAAGTTTAATACGTTATTCCTGTGTAATGGTCAAACATTTACAGACGACAACGCGTTTCGCAGAATCCCGTTTCGCAGAATTATTATTTTAAAATTACGTGCTTCGCTCATGCGGTCGCGCTCGTTGCGACTAAACATACAACATCAGAAATGGCAACTAATCACAAATTCCTTCTAATTAGGCATGCACTTTAACTTCTACAATGTTAAATTATAAGAGAATTTTGATTCTGTGAAATGGGATTCTGCAAAACGGGAATTGCCTCTTTGGAAAGGGTAACCATTATGATAACTAACTATTGTTAAAAGAGAACTTTGGTATTAACATAGTGACGACCAAGTATTCCAAACAATATTTAAAGTACACGTTTTTCCTTTTTTTATTGCCAGTTTTCAAACCGAAAATAAATCAATTGCTCTTATTCTGCCACTTCTGTCTCTGTTAAATTTCTGCCTTTTAAATCCCTGTTGCATAGGAATAAGATGTTAAATTTCGTATACCTAAAATTGTGTCAAATTAGAATTGCCGTAATCCCGAAACGTAATTTGCCCTTTAGGCAAAATGCTTTAATCTGCTTTCTTTTTGGCAAAACTGTGTCACCGATAACGGGATGCAATGACAATCAGGAAACTGTAATAATGTTTTTTATCAACTTATGACGTTCACCTTGAGCTAAAAAGTTCATCCTTAACGCTAGCCAAGCTAAGCCTCCAGTTTCTAACGGTAAATAAAATTCGAACTAATTCACTTTCTGATTTAAAAAAAAAACAACATTAATACCACAGGGAAGACCTCCCCTTTCAATGAATATTGTGTGATAAAAAAAAAATGTGCTTTCGTTTGCCGTACTTGTGTTGCTTGGACTGTCTTCTTTTTGATTTGTGAAGCTGAAAGAAGAAAGTTTTTAAATTCCGTGGGCGGGGGGGAGGGGCATCTTCCACGAATAATACATTATAGGAAAAAACACCTATAGAGTGTTCCACATTATGTTTGCAGGAACTGACTGTATGACGCTACGTTTCTTTGCACTACAAGTGTAAAACCATGTGGATATCACACTTGTAGACTCTACACAGTTACTGCGAGAGTCTACGAGTGGGATATTTACATTTTCTTGCATTCTTAGTGGAAGAAAATGTGGCGTCATACAGTCAGTTTTTCTGCAAACATAATGTGGAACAGACTATAGAAGTCGGGCGGTAACTATAATCACGTCCCAATTGTTAACTTTCGTTGATTAATGACAACTTTCCTGGAAAATTCCATTACAGCAATAGTTCATCTTGCAACAGTCCAAGAATGTCACGTATAGCACCTCAATACGAATGTCCCTTTATGTCTCGGTTAATCATTACTGTGTGCGATAAACCAACAGAATAGACCCACTGTAACAGACCCACTGTAACTTTTTTGTTGGAACAGATTGTCATCACTGCATGGTAATTATCTCTTACCATGGCACCGCTATTATTATTAATATTAAAGGTACATTCCTCATGCATTATAACAGCCGCGCGCAGATATTCATCCGCGCATGTTACCATCCCACCGGTTCGCGAGACTCGGCGTAGTAACACGAGGCTAACTGAGATAGTAGCTGCGTTCGTAAAGATTTTCGTATTTTAACTTCACGCTTTATACTTTTTTAGGCTAGTATCGTTTAATTTTTCTTCGGCGATCTATTGGCATAAATAAATTTAATTTTTACCGTATTAGTCTTTTGGATTTTTGATCTCATGGTATTTATTAGCAAAGGTTTGAAAATTAGGGCCTAAACACACACCGATGAAACGTCATGGTTATTGTAAGCACGCAAAGGATCATATAATCGCAGGATGCCATTAAATTAGTTCCCAATATTCACCAGAAAATCTCGTAGACGCCACATTTTAAAACGGATTTGTAGCAAGTGATTAACGAAAGGTAAGTAAATAGAACTTTGATCGAGAAAAATGGCGTTGGGGGGAATGTACCTTTAACATCATTTTTGTTAGTGTTACATTATTATTCACAAAACTCATATACTTTTAAGTTTAAAATTTTCTTTTATCTGTTAGGAGAATTTAGGGACCCTCTTGTAGGAAACAGTCTGTCTTCCTCTCCCCATCATCCAGAAATCCGTGTAGCTTCTCCAGGCTTCGTTTACAGTCAAGCATGTTAGCTCGGAGAGACTACTGGACTATTGATGTATTCGCTTCAAAATGGGCTTTAGCTGGGGAGTGGTAATTCATTGCATTATTTAATATAATTGATGAGAGTGTCATAATAACTGAGGTCGTTTAACTGGTCGATATAAACCAGGCCTTAACTTTAGTGTGTTTTGTATTATAAATTGGCAGACCGTTAAACCCGACGTGTGTGAAAAGGGGATCAATCTGTAACTGTAATCGCTTGCTTCCTAAGAGACCTGGAGTTTCAGTGCGTGCAGCACAATAATTAATAAGCCAGGATGACGACCATGCAATAACATTACCCTTTCTAGGTAACCTGTTTCCTCGAACTCCTTCCGACTTGTTGTTAATTCTCAATATGGATTCGTTGTCAAATCTACTGCATAAAATTTGCAAACAAACGACATCTATTGTCTACCTCTTCTTTGTTTTAAGGCGGACAATGTAGTTTCAGGTTTTAGGTGCTTGGATGGCGATTTTCACATGAAACCATCGATTTTCAAGTGAGGCAATAATTTATTTGCAAATCGCATTTGTTATTCGAAGTGGGACTTCCATCAGGCTAACATGGAAAAATGGAGAAGAAAAAAACAGTTTCAATTATGTCTGTAAAATGGTCAACAAACGAGGCCGGCTTACGAATACTACCAGTTTGTTACCTGACTCAGCGCATTGCACGTTGGAAAGCAGGACTTCTCCCTTTCGTGGAATATTTTAATGTACATAATTCCGATTTGCTGGTTTCCTTCCATTTTCAGGATATTAGCCTCGTTAACACTTTCACTACTGAATTATTTTAGGTGAGTTTTTTTTTTAATTGGGGTCGCGTGATTCAAGCTGACATCCTCTTGGTTTGAAGACGAGGACGCTGCCTGATGAGCTGTTGCAGCTCGTTTTGCCCGGGGACCCTCGGGACCCCTCACAGAGCTTTCGGCGCGCGCGGGGACGTTTTGACCCGGATACTTTGTGTGGTTTTTCAAGGACACCAGTAACGAATGGGTTAAGGCCAAAACAAATTTTTTTTTTTAGTTTAGCATCCTCAAAACACCGGCAAGGAAGGCATTTTATTTTATTAATAAAACATAAACAGAAACCAAAATTATTTTTTTCTTACAAGGACGATATTTTGTTGTTGTTATCAATGATAAAACTCACATACACCAAAAAATTGGCATACAGGACTGTGTGACTTTTTTTGGCGAAGGTATGGCCTTTTTTTCGCTGGCTTCCTGCATCGCTGGTGAAATGGATGCATGATGGAGCCACCCGTTGACAAATTTAATAATCAAAGCGCTCTAGCGAGCACACGGCAAAATTTTGCATTGCGTTTGAACTGAAAATTTTAATATGCAGGCGAGTAAATTATTCCATTTTTTGAAAATTTTTTTCACGCGGCTGCCAGAAAAATGGCGTAGTCAGGGATGCTAAACAAAGCATAAAATGTTCTTAACTTAAAGGTACATGCTTTCACATCGGCTTTCCTGCACGACCTAATTTTTCAACATTAGTCCAAACGTATGTAAATGCTATACAAGTGCTTCGATGTCCCTGCGTTTACTCCACGTACGAGACTATTGTTGCTACATTCACTCAAACGTATGTAAAAGTTGCAAAAGCTATTTTAGAGCAGGATGCTTGAAAACAGGGAAAAGGTATGTCCTTTTAACTTAATTTGGTTTAACATTGGCAATGGTGTCTCGGATAGAAGAGCCTAAGCGATAACTAATTTGATAAACCATTAGAGAGGAAGAATTTCCAATTGTAAGGGTCTGTGCCACCGTATAGCGGAATTCAGCACCTACCTTAGTGATTTTTTTTACTCAAAATGCATCTGTCTGCCTTACAGGTGATGGTACTCAGGCAGTACAACAGTCGACGTTAAGATGAAGACACGATTCCGGCTGGAGTCTAGACAACGGTAGTAATATTTCAGTATCTAGAAGCTAATGAAAGAAATGCATTGCATAAACAACACGCAAATCGATTGGATGAAAACTCCAGTTTTTTGACAAAGATATGAATTCAAAAGAAAGGTTTATGAGGCAATCTATATCACTAACATGTGCGCGGCCTATCTTGGGTGCGCCGTAGAACGAACACAGATAATCGATTGTATGTTTTTTTGGCAGCAGAGTGCCTTGTTGATATCCAAGATGGTTACAAAAACAATGGCGGCCGTCGATTAAAGCCGTCCCACCAGGAAGACGTAGTCGCTCGTAAAATACTTTCAGGACTCAAGCAAGATACGCCGCGCACACAATAAGATCGAAGGTTTTGGTTGTTGTTTGAGTGTGTGTCCGCAATGGGAATCTCGATGATCTTTATTCTTTTGTTTGTTTGTGTGTCTTTCAAACTGAATTGTCTGTACAAGTAATGATTCGAGCAGATTTTTAAACAAAGATACACAGTACTAATGACGTCATGTTTTTTCCAGTCACAATAGTTTAATGCAAATTGGCTCCAGGTGTCGATGTCTCTTAACCCTGGATATAACAAAATTATAATGAAAGCTTGGACGACTGCTAACTGGAAATCACAACAATGCTTTATAAAACCGGCCATATACGGGGGGCTGCCCTAGTTTTTATTAATTTTATTAATTTTCACAATTTTTTTTCTTGGAAACCTAACATACTGCTGGTGATGTTGCAATGGAAAGGGTTGTGCTAAGCAATTTATGTTGTATATATCTCAGATTTTATTTAATTTCATTTCTTTTTACCCCTATATATAAATGTTCATTTTCTTTCTTTTTTTATAAATAGACATGGTTGATTCGATCCCATTTTTCCGTCGAAGGTCCTATGTTGTGCTTGCTTCTTCTGACTGTTTACGTTTTTATTTCTGACTAGGGCAGCCTACAGTATATTGCCGGTTTTATAGAGCATTGATGTGACTTCACATTAGCATTAAAATACTGTGATTCCCCATTAGCAGTCGCCCAAGCTTTCATTTGATTTAGGTACATCAACAGTTAAGAGACAAAGAGACCTAGATCCCGTTTGCATGAAAATATTATGACGTCATCAGTACTGTGCCTCTTTGTTGAAAACATAGTTCGAATCAGTACTTATACAGTTTGATAGACATACAAACAAACAAAAGAATTAAGATTATTTATACTAGGGCAGCCCCCAGTATATTGCAGGTTTTATACAGCATTGATGTGATTTCACATTTGCATTAAAATACTGTGATTTCCCATTAGCAGACGCCCAAGCTTTCATTGGATTTAGTTAGATCAAGAGTTAAGAGACAAAGAGGCCTAGATCCCGTTTGCATGAAAATATTGTGACGTCATCAGTATTGTGCCTCTTTGTTGAAAACACAGTTCGGATCAGTACTTATACAGACAATTCCGTTTGATAGCCATACAAACAAACCGACGTCAATAGAATACGGATTACCGAGATTCCCACTGCGGACGGGACATTAATCTCGCGGACATAGCCACAAACAAACAAATATTACGATCTTAGTTATATAGATTACACATTAAAAGTTAAAAGGACATACCTTCTCCCTATTTTCAAGCATCCTGCCCGAAAATAGCTTTTGCAACATTTACATACGTTTGAACTAATGTTGCAAAACTGGGTCGTGCAGGAAAACCAACATGGAGGCATGTGCCTTTAATTATTAAAGTTTTACGTTAATAATTAAGTTTTAATGTGGGTTATCACATTTTCGTTCTTGCAGTTTTACACATCGGCTTTTTAACTTGCCAGGGTTTTATTTTGTACTATTTTATAGCAATTTTTTTTATTTGTTTAATTTTTATTTCTTTAAGTTTTTAACTTTATATTTGCCTACACGCATTTAAAATGTTTTACACCAAATAATTATTTCCTGATATTTTATGTGTGCTGTGCATGATCTGTTTAAGCTCGTGTTCTTGTTCACGTGGCCGGGCATAGTTGGTGGGAGAAGAATTGCCGACTTATTTGTATCTTGGGTATGTTTGTTGCAGTAGCCTACAGAGCATTGCTTCCATGTGATCATATCGCTTTATAGTTTTTCCAGAAACTTTTTTACCAGAAAATGGGTGTTTGAGTTGCGAACTTCTGTAAAACGATGTAATTCTATTTATTAATTTATTTGTTGCTGAAGATGACGTCAGTCTGAGGAACGAAATGCCTTCAAATAAAAAAAATCCAATTATTCCAGGCTTTGTTTCGTACGGTTCCTCAATATGAGTGATTTTATCACCAACTATATGTGTATTTCGCTTCCGCTGAACCTTACGCGAGGGTCAGTACACTGAGAAAGCAGTAATTGGCTATCACACGAAGCACAAAGAAGCGCGAGGCGACATCTCGCTTCGGTTCCGTGGTACGAGCGCACGTACAAGCTAATTTCGTATCATCGCGCGCACACAACCAGAATGTGCCGTGTATCGAGCACACAGGATCGCTTGCATGTCAAAAATTCGGCCGCGTGACGTCGTTTGTATTCACTTCGTGAAGTCTTTGTCCACTTCATGTTAGTGTTAAGTCCTGTTAATAATCGGCTGGAACCTGTAATTCGTTGCATTCAGTGTAAAATTACGTTACGCTAACGTGTAAAGAATACACTCGCTATACACTATACTAAATTACACGATACTAAACTGTATAGCTCAAAAGTTTGTGTTTGACTTGACAAGTTAAAATTTCGATGAAAAATAAAATAAACGTCGCCCGCTCACATGTTTGATTTTGCTGAGAATCTCCTGTTAAACATGGTACTTTTTTTTATTTACCCTATGCAGATAAGCATGAAACACCGACTGAGGCGCGCACTATTATATACATCAAGAATTCTGTAACCCTAAAGAGTATGACGCAATCAATGTGAAACTCGGATGTGGGCTCATTCTGCCTGTGCGCTAGAAACACGGTGCGCTCGTAACACGTGTGCTCGTACCACGACAATCCATTCGTGTCGATAGTGTTATCCATATTCTAAACACAGCATCCACATTCCGGATTCTTCGTCATCTAATAGGCAGATGTGGGTCACGTGATCTCGTTTTAGTTATTAAAATTCGCAGCGCTGCTGAGAGTTGTTGTTCCTTTTTTTTTTTATTATTTATTTACCGCTATTTTCTTTATATTGCCCGAATATTCTACGGTGCTGCAACTAGGAGCTTAAAAGGCGAAGAGGCGCATTTAAAGGGATAAACCTCCCAGCGCCATTTTTCTCGATCCTCCATATCAAGTACGGCCCCAAAGGTCTATTTCCTTACCGTTAGTCTTTCCCTTGCTAAAAATTATTTTTAAAATGTGGCGTCTAGGAGATTTTCTGTTGAATATAATGGAACTTTATTTACTAACGACCCGTCACTAAATCATGCATTGCGCGCGGACAGTATTCATGACGTTTCATCTCTGTGTGTACATCTACTAATTTTATAATAATTACTTGACCTCTAAAATCTAATTGACTAATGCGGTAAAAATTAAAATTAATTATTCCAATAGATCGCCGAAGCAAAATTATAAGACACTAGTCTAGAAAATTATAAATTGTGATTTTAAATACGAGAATCATTCCAGTTTTTGACGACACAATCAATGGGTTCACGCTGGCTGGACTATTAGGCGCAATGCCAATTGAGACAGAGCTATGTTTTTCACTGCGAGGAACGAAGCTACCGTCTCAGTTGACCTTAGCTGTGGTAAATACGCGGATGTGATCGTCGCGTGGGTGTTGTGAGGTAGGCGGAATGTTATAAGGCAGGGGGTATGTTGCTTTAATGCACAAAACCAACAATCCTAATTCAGGTCAATTCACTTCAAAATCATAAATTCCGTAAAATCGAGGTATAAATAACTGAATTCCCTTCCAGTTCTTTGAGCATTCATTTTACAGATTTTCTGAAGAGTGACCTTAACTTTCTATCTTCCGTCAGCGTCATAGTGTGGGTCGAACCAGTCGTCTTGAATCAAGACATGCATCTGGAACCAACTAGTCCCGTCTCGTGCATGTTTGTGTCATGAGAATGCAATTGCGCCGTCGCAGATTCTTTACTTATTTATGCGAGTCACGTTACTATAGCGCGTATCGTAAAACAACTTTGCTCGTGCACAGATTAAATCTCATGCATTCACTTCGCCACCACGCGACGGCTGCACCAAACAAGTTCAGCCAAGACACATCTCATAAATTTACGAGTTAGCGACTAAATTTTCTTCGTCTGATCGGCACGTCTTTGAATGCGCGCCCCTCAAATATTAAATTCCATGATTTTATAAAGACGTTGTTGCTGTCTGGCTCTGAAATCTTATTATTCTTTGATTCAAGTGTGCTTTAAAATCGTCAAACGCCTACAATTCTCTCCGTGTTAAATATTTGTTTAAAGCGACTTAACAACACACTTATGCATTAAAAGTTACCTAGCAATCATGAGGCGATAAATTTAATGGCAAAGAACTAAAAGGTTTTACATAAACACGTTTAGGCACAACGAAACACTCTTGTGCATTAGATTTATTGCATTTTCAGAATTTAAAATCTTCGTTTTAAATAACGCATTTTGGTCGAAGAATAGAGCGATGAAGACTAATCGTCCGAATGTGGTTCGATCATTTGAAGTTTCGTTTACCAGTAAAGATGATGTCATAGAAATGTACTCATTTCTATGTTAACCACAGACTTCAAACATATTCGGAAGCATTCCATTTAGGACTGGTATCAGTAGCCCACTATAGTTCAACTCTGGTACGCATAAAAAACAAATAAATAAACAATAAATTGTAAGATAAAGGTATAACGAAACAAACGCCCATCATTAGGGCCCCGCACACTAGACAGCCAGAAAAACACAGCTGCCACGTCCGTTTTCCCTTGATTATTTTCTATTACGTGGTGAAAAATGAGTACGGAGCATGTATTGTCGCCCTGTGGTCGCCTGCACGCCGCCCGGGATCCCAGTGGCCGCTGCAACTGACTGGCCGTGGCGGCCTAGTGCATGGTGCTACACATACCGTAAGCATTCTCATTGGCCACAGCGACCTGGTCGCGTAGTGTACGGCAGGCCCTTAAAGACCGCCTTCTGAAAATACAAGATGTACTAATCTGAGAAAGAAGGAAAAGAAAACTGCCCCGACTGGGACTCGAACCCGGGACTTCCCGCTTACTAGGGAGCACTCAAACCACTATGCTACGAGGTGGTCCCTGGCTACATCGCTCAACTAGTTTATAGTAGTTCAACTTTTGTCAGTGGTGAGCTAAAGACCACAAACATACATGAGAAGGGGAAGCAACTTGCCTTTTGGCTTCCCACACGTTTTTGCTCGCATTTTTATAGTCTGGAGGCCAAGAATTAAGCTGCTTTGCCTCACTATGTGTGTCTACGGCTTTAAGATCACCTGAGAAAGGTTGGCCAGATACTAGCTTGGTTGGAGCCTGCAGGACTGGGGTCCGTCCCGATAGCGCACTGATTAGAGTGCTCGGCTAATAAGCTGGAATTCTTGGGTTCGAGTCCCAGTCGGGGCCGTTGTACCTTCTTTCTCAGATTAGTGTATCGTGTATTGTCACAAGGTCAGTATTTGATCCAGGCTCTTTGCTTCATTAACACAATAAGAAACTATTTCAGGAGCCTTCCAATAGCACTAATAGCAAATGTAGCAAAAGTCGATTTTATTTCACTCCCTGGTAAATTCCCTCCTCCAAGCCAAACGAAATTCCTGGATGCATCACAGCATTCCTCGAATTGCTCATGCAACCGTTATGCATTACCAAGGAATTGAATAAACAGAGTTGCTATGCATCGCCAACAGTTCGAACATCTGTGCTAATAACTATATGATAAGTTACTTTTAATAAACGCTGTACACTGTACTATTCATGTCTTGCATGAATATGATGGCAAACTTCTCCCTCGAGCAATGTTTAAAATTTACCAAACCATGGTCGGTATTAAGGATTCATATCAATACTCGGTATTTGATACCTTTAATCCAGGATACGAATGAGCTAAGCAGCAGCAAGGAATTAAATGAACAGAGTAGCTGCGCATCGCCAAAAGTTCGAACATCTGCGCTGATACCTACATGACCAGTCTGTCCTCCTGTCCGGTGTTTTTCAATTTTTGCAGGAGGTACAGAAGTATGACACGTATTAGATTAGGGGTTTGCATAACATCTCTGTAATGTGTGGTGCAGTGGCAACCCGGACCACTGCACTGTGACTAAGGTTGGCACTAATGACCAAGCTGTCGACGCACCATTAAGCCTCAATCCCCCCCCCCCCGCCTACATGACAAGTTACTTTTAGGAAACACTGTACAGTAGTATTCATGTCTTGAATGAAAATGATGGCAAACTTTACCACTTGAGCATTGTCGATTACCAAACCGCGGTCCTTAGTAAGGCTTTATATCAATACTCGGTACCGACAGCAACAGTTCTGAAGTAAGGAAACTGTCTTAAGAGCTGGATGCGGCTCGATGGTGGCGTCCTATGGGATTCAATTTCCTCCCCGATGTTTCAGATGTTTTTCTCCGAGACAGCTTCAATTTGCATGTCAACGACTCAATTGTTTTTACTAGCTTCTCTATTAGACCTTTTCATGGTGTGGGTAGCAGCACAATACCGCTCATTCCTCTACCAAAATAAAAAATGTATGTATGAAGAAAAAAATAAACACGATTGCCAACAATGACGGTCTTCTCTTCCATCCAGAACGATTGGCTTGCGCGACTTCCATTCCATTCATGAAACAGCAGCCCAAGTTAATGTGTGGAGCATTAGACTTTTTTATGGTACAGTCTCCTTCTCTTTCTATCTTCCTCATTTTCAGACATGCAACATAAAGCTGGGCGGGATGTGGGAGGACGGGTTGGCGGAACTTGATTTAGCGGGTTGAGTTGAAAGAGGGACTGGAGGGCGTTGGCTGTTCGCTTCGCTGCCCATTAACTGTCATCACATCACTCAAGCTAATGAATTGGCATAAAAATGGACGACAAGCGTGCGCCATTCTTCCATCTTCCATAATGTGAGATTGACTGTACTCTTGTTCTCCATAGCTGCACTTTCCATACGTACTCCCCGAGCAAGAGCGGTTGGCAAGTATTTGGGCCATATGCGCAATGGCGTTATCCTATTGTTCGCAAAAACGACTTGGTGTGAGAGGAAGACTAGGGACGAGGAGGTATTCTGTGTGCAGGCAACTCACTTGTCACGATGACAAAAATGACTGAAGTATTTCTCTGGGATTTCATGAGGGAACTCGAGGAAATTTTGCTTTCTGTCTATTTTTAAGTTGGGTTGCCACATCACATCACATCACATCACATCACATCACATCTGATAAAATATTGTAGTATGAAGGAAAGGTACGGGGCACAGGCATCTCAATTCGGAGGTTATTTGCATCCACCTACAAAATTTCTGGCATTCAAACGTTGGGTCAGATTCCTCACCAGAAAAGCACCTAAATGTCTTGCAGCTAAAGAGCTAGAAAACTACGAATATAAAAGTTCAGCTAATATTGTGCAGCTAAGAAGCTTCACAGTTAAGGACAAAGGAATCTTATCAAATATCGCTATAGGCTCTGCTAAAGGCAATATTAGCTAAATGTAGCAGCTGATGGCACACTATACTGCACAAAATAATGTGCATCTGGTATGTATAGCCAGAAAAATAGTTTGTGTCCTTTCTATTTGTGAGACTGTAAATCCATTCAGCGATTTTACGTTCCCTACGGAGATATTTGCAAGAATTCTAAAATGCTTCCTAGGCCAAAAAAAAAAACATTCTCTTCTTCCCGATATTATGGGAATTAAACGGTATTTACATGTCAAGTATGAAGTGTTTTACGTGAAGCGTCACAGTACAATAATATACTTAAAGCGACAAGAAGGCATAAATTTTCTTTTATAGTTTTGATGCCAGTATTCTTTTCAATTATGCAGCGTTTTGCTATAGTATAAATAAAAGTTAAGGCAGTTTGGTCACAACGTGTATGTTCACAACGTTCATGCGTAACTGCTGAGTTACAAGACTAGCTGGCTGGCTGAGCTACGTGGTTGTGCGCATGTTCAAATGTCATTATCTATAGAGCACCGTCATCGCTGTCCGTTGCTCATGGCAAGCGAACAACGCGTGCCGCCATCTTGTAGTGGTGGGGTAAATAATCGCTCATGACGCAAGCACACGACGTTACCTGGTTTAGCCATGGAGGAAGGAATTCGCTGGAAATAGCTGGAAATCTAAACAAGGACGAACCCTTTACTCCTCTTTTGTTGCCGCAACCAGAAATCCGACAATCGTTAACCATCTTGATGGATAAACATGACACCAGCGCTGATGGCACGAAACAAGCCAAAATGACAAAATGGCGGAAAGCCAAGCCGTCTTCCCCACCAATCTAGCCAGATGTCGGGCTCCACGGCTACATGATGACAGTACCGCAGCAAACTGTGACGTCACAGGTCACTGCTCTATTGGTTATTATATAGTGTAAATTAAAAAAAAAAACATCTTAATTATTTTTAGATTGTAGTTCATTTTCACGAGTGTAGCCACGACTGTCGTTTAGTATATTTTAAACACAGGACGGTTTGACTGTGGAAGATGTTCTAACTCTAGCTTTTGCATGGTTTAAGCCTATAGTATAGCGTAACTCAAACTACCCTTAATTTCAAAAAGTTCAAAGTCTTGTGTTGTACACGTATGCTAATATAAGACTAAACGAACATGAAACTTTGTGAAAGAAAACTTTTTATATGCGAGATGTTACGCAATCTTCAAATAATAATTGGTATGTTTTTGTAAAACTTAGTGACATATAAAACTGCTAGCAAGGAACCTGAACATAGCCGTTTTTGAATAATTGTCTACTTTGAGTTGCTGCAGGTCTCACTTTGTGGAAAGTTGTGAAAAAAATATTAACTTGTGAAACTATACCATTTTTATCCACTGCATAACAATGATTGAATTATACTGACAACTGCTTTTGTGATATGTTAAGCTTTTATAGGCCTTTATGACACGTTAAAGCACCGAATTTCAAACATTTATATGCCAATAACTATTTCATCAATCAAGATGACGTGTGTTGCAATGATAATGACCATCATTAATCTAATCACGCACATGACCAAACTAACATTGCAACAGTAGGAGGCTAGCTAAAACTTTGTGAACTAATCTGTAATTTTAAGCATATCTTGGATTTCTTATTTTTTTCCTTCCACTCAGAAACACAAAACTATGTAGCTGACAGTTTCAAACTAATTCTTTCTACGTGAACTGATCCGGTAGAGTGTCATTTTCATGTACTCAGTTAAGCTCCAACTCTTGAGAGGTGAAAAATGGATCTTCAAGTCTCCAAACTCAAAGTTAGGATTATACGGGACGGAAAGCTAATGGGCTCGAGATTGGTTTAATAAAAACGTATACAAACCTACTTTCGTTGCCTTTTGGACTTATATGTCAGCCTGCCTCAGTGAGGAAATGAACCCGGGACCTTTGAAATCAAAGACCAAGGTCTTACTGCTGAGCCATACTGGCACGGCCTAAGAAATATATTTGGCCGTGTCAGTATGGCTCAGCGGTAAGAACTTGGCCTTTGATTTCAAAGGTCTCGGGTTCGATTCCCCACTGAGGCAGTCTGACGTATAAGTCCAAAAGGCAACGTAAATAGGTTTGCATCCGTATTTATTAAATCAAAGTTAGGAATTGCCGAAACCATTGTTCTAACGTACCAAAGCATCGTTGTTGCATGAGTCATAATGCTTTAGCATGTGTTATCAAGTGATGAGAATTGCTCCTTAATTATAATGAAACATTTTTATTGGACTTGTTAGAAAAAGTACATCACTACCTTTCAGATAAGCCTATGTACATTCATTTTTGTTTATTATTAATCATGGAGAAGCAATTAAAATCGAAAATCAACAGGAATAACAGATGTAATCGGAAAGTAGCAAAGTAAGTAAAAAAAAAGCTTGCCACTTTAAATAAAGAGACTTTGATCTTCATAAACTTTGCTGGAGATAAACTATTTTGTCAGACAAATAATATTCTAAGGAAAAAACAAAAAATAATTTTAGGCGACCATTTTCCAAGATAATGACCAAAAAACAAGTGACACCAAATGGAAACATTGATTTTCCGATTGCACTCGGTCGACTGAATCAAAAAATTATTAATATTACAAGTCTCCACATAACCGAAACGAACTATCTTAGAATATGATGAACCTGAGTATTTGTGATACTACACAAGCATAACATGGCAAATTTAGGCTTCATCAAATTAAATGTGGCTCATTGTTCCGATTGTTATTTAATATGGGTGTTAATGAATTTTATTGGGAACTTATACAGGATATCGTAGGATCAAGCAAAAATTGACACACAAGACTGCCAACATACATTTTGAATATTTACGTAACAACACTAAGAACAATAATAGCTGATTCTTTTCAAAGTAATAGATCTGAAAACAAATTGACACTGATATGCAGTAGTCCATCAGACTGAAAACAAACTTTCGACATATTCTAATCATGCTGCATTGCTTTGGCTGGTGTCACAATTAGTCCTGCCACATTTTTTTGTTTTAAAAACTTAAAGTAAAAATGTAAACAACAACAAATAATTAGAAAAAAACTTCTAGATAAAATTAGAGGACTAAACCGACGTATGAGTTCAAAAGGTTACAAAACAACTGTTACAGTATATTTTTTAATTTTTTTTCTTTTAAAAATTATATATTTCTTCAACGAGTTCATAAACTAATGATTTTACCTATGTGATAACATTTTTCAAATTAGGACTTACTGCTAAAATGTTTTGAGCATTATGCATTTTTTTTAATGTAAGAAAACTACACAGTAAAACTATTAAGTTCACTGAACAAAATTATTTTGGAATACTTAATAGTACTAGCATGAAAAAATGCATCGCTATACACGAATAAAAACTATGTCAATAATGTGAGGCCACGTCTTCAACGTCCATTATGGCGTTCAAACTCACCACTACGATAAAATATCAATTAATTTGCGACCGAGAGTAAACAAGATTTAAAAAATGCTTCATGATTGGTGAAAAAAAGCCCAAAGACTTCAAAATAAACAGCAAATTTTAATTTTCAGCATGCATTCGATGCCTTGGTCACCTAAATTTAAAACACGACATACAATGATGAGTAATGGAAGACTTATGTACAACCTACCACCTTCAGATAACTGATACTTACAAAAATACGCTAAAATACACAAGGAAAGAATCCCTACCAAGTGGGGCTGGCTAAGATGCATCCGTCATATTGGTTTAGTAACACTTGGACCACTGACCTCTATACGCAGTTGACTGTTATAAATATCGTGCAATATTTCCATGTGAGGGGGGGGGGGGGATTGAGGCTTAATGGCGCGTCGACAACTTGGTCATTAGCGCCAACCTCAGTCACAGTGCAGTGGTCCGGGTTGCCACTGCACCACCACTTTCCCATGTGAGGGAAAGTTTTGATGGTGTACATGACTCTTACTCTTTGACGGTGATGCTGTAAGATTCTAGTTGAAGCCGAAATTTTTCAATTGGTCCTTTGTGAGTAATACTGGTGCCTTCGATAATCTTATTCACCACTACGTGTCTAAAATAGTAACATTTCTAATAGGAGTCCTGCTTTAAATTTCGTCATTAGTTAATTAGCAGCATGGACAATAAAAGTATTGTATAGGCTTCAAACGAAAACTTGTGAATTTAGTTTCATAAACCGGCTGTTTCTTGTTTAACCACTTGCTGCAATTTTGTTTTGACGATGTTTACTTCACCACTTCAGAGGATCACGTTTCTTAGAACCAAACACCGCAAACTTCACATTTTTTGTGGACTCGTAGTTTTTTTTTACCACAATCTTTATCAAAACTGCTTCACTGAACCGGCTTTAGCAACTTGTTATTTCGGACTTAAGCAGTGAAGAGCACAGAACGACATGCAACACTCCTTAGCTTTGAGTTAAGCTAATGCTCATTTAATTGTTTCCATTGTCTATTTGACACTAAGGCATATGCCTCCACACACACACACACACTCCCTCGCCCTCCTTCAACCAAGAAATAGAAAAACAATTAGCGGAAACTAAAATCCAATATTTTTCCAGCACCGAGTGAAATCCCATTTCTCCTTAATGAGATTTAACACGTCAAATCTTCTTTCTCCGGATAGGGTTTCTTTAAATTGTTAACTTTATCCTTTTTCACTTTTGCCTTTTGCACAGCCATCTGAGCCACACGCCACAGTCGCACATCGCATGCCTCCAACTTCAGCAGACGCGGCGTGCTGCAGCTGTGGTAAAGGGGGGCATATGTCACGGTGATGCTGCTTCCGTCAGGAAACCTGAGATGGGCGACGGCCCAGATTGCCAAAGCAAGCAGGAAGACGAGGCTGTCAGGGTACTTCCGTGTGCTCCTGACCCCAGCCCTTCACTTCATATTCATTGGCTGGAGTCAGGGCGTGCACGCTGTTTGGCTTCCAGTGTTTGTTTCGGAAGTGCGTGGAAGCGACTAGACGTAATGACTTCAACAACAACAATGACATGATTGATTGCTATTAAAATGCACCCTGACACGAGAATGTATGTTGAATGGACCTAATTCAATAAAGGGCACGAAAAAGACAGTGAATTATTTAAAAATAATAATAACAGCCGTTTGCAAACTCGAGATTCTAAGAAATACTGGCATAGGTAAAATGTCAAGCTTCAGTTCGGCCTGTGAAAACAAATAACACTACGTGAAGGAATCTAATTTAGTTGAACTGTGGTCTATGTAGCCACGATGTGGACTAGTTCTGTGGTCTTTTTAGGTCTGCGGGCATAGTTCTATGCAAGCTACGAGTTCTTCTATTTTTGGACTTAACAAGAGAATTTTGAAATTGCAACAAACCTCATGTTTAAATATATACCTAAACCATTCAGAAGCTTTACTGTTTTGTTTGTTTAATTTTTTCTTGGTAAAAACATGTACTGATGGCCAAGGAGATGGGTGAGGACAATTCATTTTCCAATTAAGCATTAAG
The DNA here is from genome assembly GCA_023313725.1 of Lithobius niger. NCBI lineage: Eukaryota > Metazoa > Arthropoda > Chilopoda > Lithobiomorpha > Lithobiidae > Lithobius > Lithobius niger. The sequence goes on along the minus strand of JAHWFP010022117.1, from coordinate 34,116 downwards.
CGTAAGGTTGTTTTAACCTTAGCATTCATCTACTCACATTAGTAGCTTTTAATAATATTTCAGAATTCTCATTTAAAAATATTAATCTGTTGCTGTTAGTTTTATTACAATCACTCTTTCATCACCACAATGCAACCGTAACGCCAGTAGGTCAAAGGTAATTTTTTTTTAGATATGGTCATTGAAGCTCAGCGATTTACAACATTTTTGTTTTTCAAGAATTGAGTAATCTCTTTAATCCTTCCAGTCGCATGTAGTTTTGGAAAACTTCCTCTACATTTTTATATGTTCCATAGATACTATGTTGTGGCTCTGAGTGCAAATTTTCATTGTTAGTTCACTCATTCATTATGCAGAAGTCTGAGGCCGTTTATGACGCGGAACTATTGCTTCAAGCTTTCACCCCCACCTTCTTTACCAGTCTTTATGAGTTCTGTGTGATTATTACATGCGGTGTTGGGAATGCGCATTGAATATCTCAGGTAGCATGCGAATCCATGTTTCCGCAATGCTCCGTTATCCCACACAACTCCCCAAGTTCCGGGTACATCGAAACACATTTATTTGTATGCTTTTATTCGGCACTAGGTGTTAAAGCACACGCAACATTCTGCCTGGATGTAGGTATTTGCTCGGAACCACTCGTGGGACAAGTAAAGCCTAATGAGTGGTCCGACGACACGATTGATTGCTTGTTAAAAATGGCGGCTGCTTCAGCAGAGCAGCAGTCAACATTGGAGCGTTGTACAACATACTAAAAAGGAGAAGTAATGGCGCAACTATGCAGCAGGTGCAGCAGTCAAGTCGCGTAAAAGAAATTAACACGCGCCTGTGCGTGAGGAGGAAACACCACGCAGTCTGAAACTATTTTTGCATTTTTTTTTTCTTTTGCGAGGAAGAGAGGTGGCCTGTATGAATTCATGCATGTTTGAACGAGGTCCCTGGTTTTTTTTTTCCTTCTTCTCCCTTTATTCGTATTTCGGAATGATAAATGCGAAAATCATGAATAAAACATTATTACAAACGGCGGAAGGAAACTTAATGCGTTAAGCTATGTGTGATAAGTACATTGCATGCAAATGCCACCCGCCCGCCACCCTCTTGAGCTACTTGGTTGCATCAGAATTCCGCAGGAAAAAATGGCTCTGATTCATGCTACGAAATGTAGAACGACGCAATTTACGTGAACTTTTGAGTCTGAAAAGAAAATAATAAAATTTGAAATAAAAATTGTGCCTTATGATATAATATAAAGCTGTAATGATTCATAAGACTGGCTAATTGGTTAAAGTTGTTTATGGATGGTCTTCTGCCATTATAGAAAGGCCTTCTTTTATATTTCGTTTTTCGTGTGTCAAGCCTTTTAGCTGCACATCAATTAAAGGATAATGACCGAAAACCGAAGGCGTTGTTTTGTAATGTTTCGAAGTTTTCGGTTGTTATCCATTATAACGCGCATTCATACTGCAATAGAAAAACACGAGCACCGTTGCGTTCCCTCTTGTTGGTGAAGGGAATGGAACGGAATGTGTTTATTGGGGCCGTGACCCGCAGTCATGCGCCCACCCTAATACAGAAATCTAAACTTGGAACCACCTAAAACTAAAGAAAAAAGCACAATCAGCACAATTCCATATTTTACACCATCAAGGTGAAGATCGTCGAACAATACATAGACAGGCGAATTCGAACTAAAAGTACAACAAAGGCAGGCATAATATCAACAAAACAATGCTGAGTTATGTCACGCTTTGTAGCCAACAATGGTTAAACAATGCTTTAGCGATTGTTGAACATATTAACCGGTTTTTTTGCATGTATTATACGAAAAAAACCGGCTAATATGTGCAACAATCGGAAAAGCACTGTTTAACCATTGTAATGTCTGGTCTTGATTAACGCCCATATGAGGAATTTAGAGAAGTGAATAACAGAATAACGTCCATTTGATGAATTTCTGTGATTCACTTCCCTAAAAGGAGGTCAGAACGGTGAACGGATCTAGTGAACGATGTCAGAATAATTTTGATCTTCCAAAGACAATGTCACCAAAACCCGCTACCCATTTTTAGTGATTTTCAAACTAAATCTATGAATAAACCATAGAGTGCACGTGTAAAAGTTCAAGTAAATCTGACAACGAGTTCAAAAGTTATCGTGGATGTCGAAAATCGGAAATGACGGTAGGTTAGGGGAAGAAAGGCGGAGAGTGTGGAAATGATCCCAGAAGTACCACTACAGCTGTCACAAATTCTCACTGAAACCCTTAGAGATCCGGATCCACGAACAGTTGAGGCGAAGTACTTAGTACCTAAGTATGGGTTTATTTCAGGTTAAATTAATTCAGCATACAGTATCACTACCATTAGGCAACAGGTACAGTCTGAGGGCTGGAGACATGGGCTTTATGGAATTAATGGAATATACAGACTTGAACTCAACACCGAATCCTTAAGGTTAACTAGGTATTACTCACTCATACTGAAAATAATCACCAGGAAGACCAAAACGACGAGGATTACCAAACCACGGGATACTAGACCTCAGGTACCACGGCTGATATAACTGTCTACAGCCAGAGAAGCAAACTTTAATTTATCCATGAGCTCCCCAAACCAATAGTTCAATTAGGGAAAATCACGTTAAAACACATAAAAAACTAAGGCATTGAGCTTTTTTTTTTTTTAAAAAAAAGAAGGCAACAAAGAGCCAAGCATATCACTAATTTTGTTTGTTTAAATTTAACAATAGTGGAAAACTTATCATTGCAACAGATAAATGAGAAAACATGCAAAAGCAATGTCTCACTCAAGACAAAGTTTTTAAGTGGTAAAAATGGTTACGATGGATTTAATCATCTGAGGATGGAGACAGAAGTGGGGGAAGATGGCCAGATAGTTAGCAAATAATTTGGAACTAATTTCTTCCCTATTAAATTAAACTAGAAAAGCACCTGCAGAATGTTACATTGTAAAATCCTGAAAGTGTACAGACATACATTAAAACTCGACGTACGGCTCATCTCAGAACCATTATGAAGATAGCTTAAAGTAAAAACAAGTGACAAATAACACAAGAAAGTCATGAGTCAAGTGGGAAAAAGATATCCTTCTTAACAAGGCGGAACTTGCTACGATGGTGTTAAAACTGATAGGACTAGTACAAAATTCCGTGTGTGCTTCATTTGGTGCTAGCCACAAGCATGCATCGAAGTCCCCAATACCTTTTATAATTTTATAATTATTTTCTACGGTTCAGTTCTTTTTTAACAAGATAGCTCTTGTTAAGGAGGACATTTTTCTTCCCACTCGACTCACAACTTTCTTGTGTTATTTGTTGTTTGTTTTTACCTTAAGATACTCTTCACCACTTTCCGGTTTTTACTATATAACATAACGTAAAATTTCCTTTCCTGCACAGGAAAGAAAATTACAGGAAATACTTTGGGATTCACGATGAACACGCTGGTATGGTGGTTCCTAATAAACAACACGCACGTCAATTCCAAAACATGAAAGCTGTTTAAAATACAAAACCTTTTTAGACAATTTTCTCGTTTCACTGGGTTTAATGACAACCCCCCTTTAAAGGAAAATTCAGTGTATATAGAATATGAATGGTGCATCAATTAATGCGAAATTTTAATTTAATTATATCATTTTCTCACTAAGCTTGGTGAGCCATTAAAGATTACTGACAGCCTAAGCTGTTGTCGGTAATGAAGTGATTTCGTATCCTCTGCACGCATTTGTTTAGTCCTTAAAGAGTCAACCTTCCCAACAATCTGCAGCCATGTCTGGAATTTATCAAAATATCGACGCTCGTTGAGACCCAATTACTCACTGAATAATCATTTCCACACTCAAACCGTCCACATCTTTACATCATGGATAAGGTAGTTCTGGATTACAGCAAACAGTTCGCGTGTGTAACTTAATTATTAACTGGAGTGGGCTGACCGCTGCCAAACTCTACTAGCTGTTAGGGCGCGTTTACGCAACGACTAGTCTTTCATTCTAGCAGCTGAAATTTAATCGCGATAGCAAAGTTGTCGTTGCTACGGTGACAACCCTTCCTGGTTTAACTAAATCCGACATCGTTTGAGCAAAGGCTTGCAGTCTTATAATTCGTGGCAGTAAGAAATGAATTCCTCCTGACGAGACAATTTTCTCAATCGCTTCTAAACTCAATTATTGACTCGTTTCGTTGCGAGCTGGCAGAGCTAAAACCGCCGCCATATTGGAATTTCAGATAATTTCCACCTTGTAGCTGCGAGAATGCAAAGGCCAGTCGCCGTGTAAACGCAGCGACTCACCTTTCCATTCTCGCAGCTAGAACTCAATCACGATGGCAAAGGTGACAATGCCATGGTAACAGCGCTAAATGGATTAGCTAAATCCGACTTCGTTTGAGTAAATACTTGCAGTCTTATAATCCGTGCCAATAATTTAAAGAATTCCTCATGACGAAACAATTTTCCCAAACGATTCTGAACTCATGTTATTTGCTGTTTTCGTTGCGAGGCGGCAGACATAAAACCGCCGCCTTGTTGGAATTTGAGGTAATTTCTAGCTTCTAGCTGCGAGAATGCAAAAGCGAGTGGTTGCGTAAAAGTGCCCTTAGGGAGGGTTTATGCGGCTACAATTTTCTCGCTCACTAGCTTTTACTCTAAACACGAAACCAGCCGGACAACTGGGTTTCCCTTAGCAAACATATTTAATGCACATACATAAATTTTCGCACCTCATACGGGTGCTTCATCAGATACCTAAACAAAACAAGAAGCAGATGCGTCTCCCCCCCCACCCCTCGTATTATTTCAATTTCATCCCCATATCCGTGCGCACCCTACAAATAAAAAACAAGGCATTTCCAATACAGAGTAAAAGTCGAAAGTTGAAAATAGAAAGTTGACGTCTTTTTTTTATTTTTTTAGGTATCTAATGAGGCACCCGTATGAGGTGCCAAAATTTATGTATGTGCATTAAATATGTTTGCTAAGGGAAACCCAGTTGTCCGGCTGGTTTCGTGTTTAGAAGTAAAAGCTAGTGAACGAGAAAAGTCTACTGCCCTTGCCTTCCTAAAGTGAACTAGCTTTTAATTGGTTAGTCCTAAATCTGCTTGCTGTTTCTCGCATTAACCAGAACATGCGGCTTTCCAGTTGCCTATACACAGTAACCATGGCAACGACGTGGTCGCAGATCTTCTCCTCGTCCCTCGCTGCACGACGAACGATGCGTGCAACACGACAGCGTCGATTTATGACAACAAGAAAACAATTTTTACTACAGTAGAAGACGGCGGACTGCTTTCTGAATGACGGCATTCGATGGTTCGTCTTCGATTCTATGAACCCCGAAATGGACGCCATGTTGGATTTTGAATTCTGGCCGCGAGCAGCTATTTATTCCACCGTCGTATGATCACTGCTATCTGTTTTTTGTCGGAAAAATAGCAAATTTTGGAAATAGTGTGAAATGACAACAATGTTGCATCAATGTTTAACATTACTGTTGCACTTTGTTCCTTATCCGTGTTATTTATAATACTGTACATTTAATTTGTCATCCATTACCGCATTCATTTAGCAGAAACGGGAAGATGATCGTAAATAAATAACGGTTGACTAGCAAATAGCGTTCAGCGAGCGAGAAGGTTACGTTGCGTAAACGCGCCCTTAAGATACTCTGCGACATGACTTCTTCTGAACGTCAAACGGCAGTAAAAAACTAATGTGTACAACTAAAAACAGAAGGCTAGGTCTGCGCGGAAAATACAGAGTGAATTGATGAGGGTTGTATATTCGCATGACGGTGGGGGGGGGGGGGGTATGAGGCTTAATGGCGCGTCGACAGTGGGTTTGGGAATAATCGTTTGATACGTCCTTAGGTGACGGAGATGTTCGCTTTATTTGCTCCGAATTTCTACCAAAATGTTTTTTTGACAAGTGAGTTGCACAACTTTTTTTGAGAAGTGAGTTGGATAGCCCTTTTCCTTTGTCTTGCTCCGTTTCGAGATGACCTTTGCAGACCTTTTACAAACAATTTGCAGTAGTGGCAAATTTTAGATTGGAGTCACCTGGCTCCATTACGGTTTCATGGATTCTAAATGGAGCTAGCTGCACTATAGTTTGAGGTAGTTGCACTTTTGCGTGGAGATTGTTGCAGGACATTTTAGCTGCCTCATCATGTACTGCGTTGGGCAACAGTGTGAATCTATTTATATAGAACGTGTGCTTGAAATGGTGTGTTGATTTGATCGTTCATTCCAATAAAGGATACCTCTAATTGTATGGAATCAGTCTGTTATCCTAAGATGCTTGAAGCAGTTAAAGGATTAACCGTAAGGATAGGACAACTTTTGCTCAACGACCCTCGAAGATGGGATGCGCTCATGGAAAAACTCAGAATATCAGAATAGAAATTCCAACTTTGTAGTTTTGAAGAAGTCATTTTACCGTTTTATTGAAAAAAAAAGACAGAAACGTGAAGGAAGCATGTTTTGTACGTATCTTTAAGACAGACCCTACCAGATTTTCCCAAAACATTTTCTAAAACGGAAAACCCATGCAGAGCAGCTGCGCAATTCTATTTCCTGGCCAACTATTGATTCTTTCAATCGGATTTCGCTACAGTTTTTCTTTTCTTTTTTTTTTATTCTCTCCTTCGCCTGCTGCTGCGTCTGAAGCTGTTGCATCTTTTTTTGGGGCATCTTATTTCTTCCGTATTTTTTTTGCCTTCGGCGAAAAGACATTAAGTCCGTTTTTATGTTATGTTTCCCTTTTTTTTGCATGTGAAACGGAAAAAGAATGAATTACAACGCCAAGTAGATTAGTTGGAACCAATCCCTATTTATTACCATCAATTAGGATTATGTTTTATTTTCGCACCGTTTAATGCACGTGCGGGTGTATTTATTATTATTTTCTTACTATTTCAAAGTTTTTATGCAAATAGTAACACACGGTGCATGACTATAAATGTTGGAATTTAATGAAAGGCAAGCCATGCCATGCATTTTAATAGGCAAAAAAAATGTCACATAGTTCCTATAATACCAGTAGGAATTACTGGAAAATAACAAGCTTAATATCTGTTGTTGTTATTCTTCAAAAATAATCCCTCTCATTGACTTTTATAAATTCTGTTGGATTAAAATTTAATTGGCTTTTCTGTAGATTTTTTTAATTTTATTTTTAGTATGGCGGGAGATTTACCGGCAAAATGATCAGCTGTTTTTGTGCAAAGCCAAGATGGAAAAAAAGAGAAATTTATTTGACGTAAAAAGCTAGGACCCAATTCACAACGAAATTCGCTATCTAGACGCCGATTTGTAAGCCACAGAGCGAAAGTTTCGGTTCTATGGTAACGTCCATCGACCAAGCTATGTGGATAGCTAACGATATCTATATCTACATTTGGACCGTAGCTCCTTATACAGTGACTCATTGATGTATCTTTGTAATAACATCACAACAAAACTAGTGGACCGACTTTGATGAAATTTTGTAACCTGACCAAGCACGAATCGGAGTGGATTTTTTTTTTCAGATCGAAAATCGGGGATATATTTGGGCCGGAAACTGTGGAATATCGATCGGAAATTGTTAAAACCAATATTATTGTTTGTTACCGTTTTGAAGAAACCGGTTTGCCTATTGCTTAGCCTGCATTGAGGATCAACAATAACTTCTGGTTCACGAGAAACTTACAACCATATTATCGATCAACGAAAAATTATTCGGTAGTTGAGAATGAAATGAAACGATCCGGGAAAAAGTTATGGAGAATTCTGCAAAAAAATGAAAAAAAAGGGGGAAAGGAAGGGCGAAAAGGAGGAGGGACGGAGAAAGGGAAACACGAGGGAAGGAAGGTAGGGAATGAAAAAAGTAAGGGAGAGAGGGGGAAGGAGGGAGAGAAGGGAGGGAAGGGAAGGGAGGAAGGGAAGGGAAGGAGAAGGAAGGGAGAGAAGGAGGGAGATGGGGGAAGAGAGGGGAAGGAGGGAGAAAGAGGGAGAGAGGGGGAAGGAGGGCGAGGGGAGCGAGAGGATGGAGGATAAACAATTTAAGTACAACTGCCCATCCCCACAATTTCGGGGATATTGCCCTTCCTTTCCCCCAGATATAATCTGACACTAGTGAACACCGTGATGTTCCACGCCTGCAGCTCCTTCCTGGTACACTACAGCAATATAAGCAGAATTGTCTGGGGACGGAATTGAAGCTTTATGGTGCATCGACCTCAATCACAGTGCAATAATCCTGATGCCACTGCACTAATTGTCTGTGGCTCACAATGCTTTGTAGTGTACTAATCAGTACTTTGTTGGCCAAACGAATTAGCAAACGATTGCCTCCGTATTTCGACTTGTATGTGCGTTTCAACGTGCTGTTTACGGATTGTTTGTTAGATCTTCAACGCAGGCTTTCATTCGTATTTCGCTTTTCGTCGTTCTTTACAAACTTAATACAGGCTTTAATTTGAAAAAAATAAATAAAGTAGCCTAAATCTTTTTCTGCTGAGCCTCCATCTACATATATAATACGGAGCAGACGGCCAAGTGCACCGGCCTCACCATCCCGTAGTACAATCAAGTACCCCACCCTGTAGCGCTGTCTGTTGATGAGATTCGCCTTCAAATTCGGCTTGGGACACTTTTCCAACGGTATCGAACAGATGGCGCCACTTACCTGCCATATTCGCCGTCTGTTGACGGCCTTGGACTACAAGTTCGGGTTATAACACTTTTTACAGTCTTCGAAGAGATGGCGCCACTTACCAGACCTGCATCTCCGCTCAGACTTGAAATGACTTGAAATAACGTCACACCTATTAAGTGCCATTCACCACCCGATTTCTTCCAAATGTATCCAAAAAAAAGGTTCTGGTGGTGAATGGCAATAAGTAGGTGTGACGTCATTTCAAGTCAAGGACGAGTTTTAGTCAGTGTTCAGAATACGGGCCTAAACTTAAATTGTGTTGGAGCGGTTTCAGTTCTGTTACTGCCCTTCCGTGTTCCAAACCGTATCTCTATGATGGTTAAAGTGTATATTATTATGTATATTATTACTTCAGTCTTAGGAACTGCCTCAATTCTTCAGCATATGCATAACCGTTTGTTTGCCATTATGCTTGCGTTGTCCAAAGATGTTACTAAGTAGTATTAAGTTCAATTCTGGCCGAAAGACAATTGACTTCTTTTAGCTGAGTGTTAGCTGTAGCTGTGTGTCACGTTATCTCCATCAACCTGTAATATGTCTACGCGAAAGAACCTAACAAATAGAAATGGTGCAGGTCCACTATTTTTCTTCTGTGGATTCGGCCAAAAATCACCGCAAAATTCCATTGAGTCCAATGCTCCAGCAGTGGTCACGCTGAAGAATCATGAACTGGAATCAGCTGTGAAGACAACGCTGAGCTGTTTGTTGAGTTTAGAGAAGTACTGAATGATGCAGACAGTGAGGCCGCTGCTTCAGCAGTGATACCACGCTGAGGAAGCGTGAATTAAATACGCGTGCATAGGAATAACAGGAATGAATGACCTGCGACGACAGCACTGAGTTGTTTGATAAGTTTGGAAAAGTGTTGAATGATGAAAATAGTGCGGGCGATGCTTCAGCAGTGATATCACGCTAAGGAATCGTGACATTAAATGTGCCTATAGGAACAACTGGAATGAGCCGTGACGACAGCACTGAGTTGTTTGGTAAGGTTAGGAAACTGGATATATGAATATGTATGCCGATTTAGATTCAGAATTTAAAGAAGACTGTTCGGCATTATTTTGGTGGCAGAGTTTGGTGCGGTGTGGTTAAGAAACATTCTTCTGTGATTTCTTGCTTTATGACAACTCGTTCATTTTTGCAAGATTGACCAGTTTTATGATACCGTTAATGTCCCATAGCGTAGATTGGTAGATTGGCTTCCTGTGGGCCAATATCAGTTACAATTACCATATAACGAGTGATTAATCTTACTTTTACTAATTCATTTTGTCTGAAAAAAAAATTGTGTCACTACTGCTTGATAGTACATATAACCAATTTTGGCTAAAAGAAAACGACGCCTTAATTCCTCTGATAATTTCGTGTCGGCTGTATTAATGAAAATACCGAATAGTCTTTCACACGTCCAGCTGTGACTTAGCTCGAAGAGCATAAAGTCTAAAATGATTTTAACCTCAGCTGTTCAAGATATTAGGTACAGATCTAAATCAGATCGACTGAAAACCTGTAGTCGAAAAAAACGACAGTTCGACCGACTACCAATGCATTTAAATCTCTCCAAATCTGTACCTTAAAAGTCACTGATCATGGGTATTGCTGGTAAGTGATCATGACATGGTCGGTGACAAAATTGAAGCCTGAGCATAGATGCTGGAACTCTATACCACGCGCCATGACTGTTTGCTGTGACGTGCATATCACGGAACAGGGCTAGTCCAATCAGACGGCCAAACAGCCGTTGTTCTCGTTCGTCATTGGCTAACTCATGGTGACGTCACGGCAAACAGCCATTGCGCATGGTTTAGCTTGCAATTTTCTGTTCGCAGCACCAGAACCAAACGTTCGGAAAAAAGAACGAACATTAAAAATGCACATAGTCTAGTCTCCGTTAAAGATGACATGGAAGAATAACAATGCATGGAATAGTAAATTGCAATAGGGATTGAATATGGTTTTAAAAGTGTATTGCAGGACTAAATAATTACAATAGCTGTCTTATTTTGGCCCGTGAACAAGAGGTAACGAAGATTATGGCCATCCTCTGCCTTTTTATTCCATGCTGAACACGCCTGATCTTATAGTACACATGGCTGTGTATCAGCTCCCTCCACACGAATTGTGTACCGTCTGTATGCATTTTGTTACTTTGTGAGTCAATAAATACACAAAATGTGTACTGCCAGTATACAACTGTATGGAGTTACTGAACTGGTACACAGTGATGTATTAGCACACAGTGTCTAAGGAGTACATCTTTGTCTTCTTTCAGTAGCATATTACGCCCATGTCATTTCAATTTTAAATAAGACGCAAATAATGCAGCATAGACATATCAAGACAGACTCGTGGTACCATCCATGGTTCTGCAGTGAAACCCAGTGTGGAGCCTGAACAGTGAACATACTCTGCAGCCTGAACCAGCTTCTTGGACACTGACTGGCAGGACCGAGCAAACCAATTTGCGCATACGTCAAGACATCAGCAGTGGATACCGATTAATGGAGCGTGGGTGGAGAAATCCTTGAAATTTCTGGTTATTTTGTACTTAATTTGCTCTGGAAGGAATTGCCTGACACTACCTAGCAAAGCTCACCATTCTTCTGTATTATTTGCTGGAAGAGTATCCGTTTGCTTCCTCGACGATTGCGTACATGACTGAACAGTAGACATCCCTTGGCCTACAAAGGCTTCCTTCCTTTCTAGCCCTTTACTGTAGAATTTTAATTCCAGCAATTTGATGCTATGATGTAGAAGGAATGGATTTTTTTACTCGATTATTTTGAACGTTCAGCTGACGCTTTTCTGATTCGCCGCTCAGGGACGGTTGACATTTCGCGACGGGGAGCGACTAATAGCGCAGTAATCTCACGTCCAATTACAGTGATGCTCGTAATTATTCACTCATTCCGTGTCAGTAATGTATAATGGTTTCGCTCGGCTTACGTGGTCGCTCATTCGATCCACGCGTTCGTTCATTTGGCCAAATACCAGCGTTGCTCCAACCGCTCAGGGCGCTCATTAGCTACTACAGCCAACTAAGTCGATTTTTCTTTCACTGCAATTTGTTAGTGGAGTTACACTCCAGTCTGCGACTATGTGACATGTTTGCTTGAGGGAAACCAACTGCGACAACACAAATTTTATTCCTCCTTATTTCTTCTTTTGAACTAAAGCAATGAAAAACCTTAGCCTGTAGGCCTTTTTAGGTAAAACTGGTACCCATTAAAGTTATCTTATATTAAGTTAAGGCAACAAACCAGAAATTGGAACAAACTGCATGTTGGCTCTGGTAAATCATCTTTTGGTCATCAAACTATGACGTCAGGTGTCAAGAGAAGTACGAGCCAGCTGGCTACTCGTGATAAAGAGAGCAACAATGAGCAAAAAGTTAAGCACTGAAGTACGTAAAAACTATGACGAAACAGGAAGCAAAACAATTCCTAAGAAAAAAGTAGGAGCACAAATTCTATAAAATGGCTGCAAGCAAATATTAACAAGTTCTGCATAGGAGGATACACCTCGTGTCTTCATTTATCCTAAATACACATAAAACACCACTTCTTTTTATGGAATGATCCCCATGCGTTATCAATGATAAGTAAAAAAAAAAAATATACACCACTTGTCACCCCAGCGAAAATTAAGTTGTTATAATGTGTATTATCTCTTAACCGGTCTAAGGACTTGAACAACAAATTCGCATATGCCATAGCGAGATATTTCTCATGTGGCATTGAAGTCAGTA
>JAHWFP010022117.1:0-13504 GCA_023313725.1 Lithobius niger | reverse complement strand
CCCCCCCCCCCCCCCCCCCCCCCCCCCCCCCCCCCCCCAATGTTCGATTACCGAAAGTTGACGTCATCTTTCAAAGTCTAGCAGTAAAATATTAAAATACGCAGAAAAATACAATGCGCTATGCACTGAATGCAACGAAAATGAAGACCTTTATGTATTGTGCAGCGCTTTCTCGTGCGTTTCTTGTATGTACGATTACTTTGTTTGCAAAGGGAGGCCAACTTTTTACTGCTCCGAAATATTAAATTTTTTTTTTAACTCGTCTAATGCGTAGTGCTGTTAAGTGTATACATTTGAACCTTGGACGCATTTTTTAGGCCGACGACGTCTATCTCTTGCTGTGTGAATTGGCACACTCTTGTTTTAAAATCAATACTTTGATCATCTCGATTGGGTTAGATTTCTACAGTCCCGTAATTCCTAAGCTGTGTTACTGTGCATTTGTATGTCTCTTTACGGCCTATTTTTCTTTTTGACGGAACCATCACGCAATTTCATTGACCCCCCACCCTTAAAATTCGAATTCACTGTAAGATAAATTTAACCTTGTCATTAAAAAAATTCGTTACGTCTTATTACGTTGGTATACTGGTGGACATCGTCTATCAGTCTTTGACCTTCTGTTTTAGGTTTGTTTTAGGTGAAAAATCTTTTACCTGTTGGCACGTTAATTGTTCTGGTTAATTACCGAAAGGCCAAGAGTTTTTACTGTGGGCCAGTCAGAATTTTGTATTATAAATACGTGTTTTTCATATAATATTGATAAAAAATCCCGGACCTCTATAACCAGATTATTGATTTGCAAATGAAAATCCACAAATTGCCGTTAAAATAAATAGAGTTCGCATAATCAGATAATGGGTTCTAAGTTACCATGGATACAGACAAACTAAGGAAATCATACTATAAGCTCCTTTGCCCTGCTTTGTACATCACATCACTATAAAAAAAAAAAATAGGCGTGCAGACTCATAAATTACTCAAGATGCCACCACATCTTGTGATGCGCTTCTTTTATTTCTAGGACGATCTTACCGGGTTGTGCGAACGACCTTTCGCAGCCAATAACCCTATCGTCTTACAACTTGGAACGTTACTCTGAAGCGTCAAAGGAGCCTCTCTAAGCACCACTTTGTTAATTTCCCAAGAGAAAACACTCATTCCAGGTAACTTGCAAAAACGTCCAAAAAAGAAAAAAAAAAAAAAAAGGGAAAAAAAAAAAACAAAGAAAACCACAAGTAACTTACACAGAAAGTAATTGTAGACATACAGCCGATCGATGAGACCTACGCTGTTTTCTAAGATCTTTCAGTAGACGTTTTTCTTTGTCTTACAACAAATACAAAATGAATAAGAAACCTCCAAAAATGTATTGAAAGATTAATAATGGCTGCGTCGTCTCTTTCCGTGACCATGAATATCTAACCCGGTAAATATTAAAAGTAATATTTTGTATACAAAGAGAATGCTTGATTTCTGCGGACTCATTGTTTCTTATAATCCTCTCTAAATTTAAAATAAAACGAACCGCAAGAAGATTTCGTTGAATAAAAGCAATAAAACTAAACGCGATTTCTGAGGAAAAGACAGGAAGAATTAGACTGGCCACCCACCAAACGCGACATCTGTTCTCACGACAGGACATTTTGTCGCGGCCTGTTTCACACGTGACGTGCGTGCTTTCAGTCGTCGTTTTATAGTAATTTTTTTAGTTTTTTTGAAATAATTCACTTAAAGGCGAAACGTTGTAGACGGGATCTTTAGCGGCAGTCCAGACTGACAACATATCAAAAATAAATATCTGTAAACGTTGTGCTGTAGACGCCATGTTCGAAAACTGCAACCGATTTTGAGTTTTTTTGGTATTCACTGCAACCAAACCATATGCCACATTTTTGTAACATTAGGGGAAAACGACGAACAAGAATGGTCCTACGTATCAACCTCTAACTTCAACAGGAACAGAGTTCGTGTGGAAGCAAAGCTGTTGTGAGAAATTTCAGAATTTCCGCTGAGTTTTTCCCTCAAATTTCTTATGCTGCTTATTTTATGCTAAACCGTTCCTCAGGGGAAAACATCTTCTCTCAACATAACTGGTGAAAATCAAACTTTAAGTCATTTGATCTATGCATGCAAAATTGATTTAGGCAGCAGTTTGATGAGAAATGGCTTTAGTACTGCATCTATAGCTGCCAAATTTCGACCATGAATCTCTGCTGTGTCCATTACCTATTAATGTAACTGGATGTGTACCGACTAATCTGAAAGGTGGATGTGTACTAGATCCCATAAAAATAATAAAAACGATTAACTGTAAAATGGACTGAGCTACGGTGATTGGATGTACTTTGTTCCACATTATGTTCGCAGGAAACTGACTTTATGACTCTGCGTTTCCTTCCATGGCGAGTGTAAAAAATACGTTAGTTTCCCACTCGTACACTTTAACAGTTACTGTGTAGTGTCTACAAATGTGATATCCACATGTTTTTGCACTCGTAGTTTAAGGAAACGTGACGTCATTCAGTCAGTTTGTCTTCAAACATAAGGTGGAACAAACTATAGTACGGTATTTGTTTGTATTTTTGTAATGAATTTCAACTTTGAACTGTACTGTGCCATTACTAATTGACGCATAGAGATCTAAATGGAAGATCTCAAATGAAAGGTCGATACGTATGCTTTTGTAATAAGACTAATAAAAATATGCACATTTGCAGACTAATAAAAATGTTTTACTACGAATACGGACGGAGCTATCCGACTGCTTACCTTCTACGTCGCTCTACTTACAATCGTACTAGATCAAATACAAACAGCCTTTTACAGTAAAACCTTTATATCGGCCGTATTGGAAGGAGTACATCTCCCGCTTTCAGATGAGCCTATGTAATCCCTATCTTATAGTTAATAACGGTAAAGTCACTATTCAGAGTCGAAATTTATTACAAACAGAGGCGTGCACAGACCAACGAGAAGGTAGGGGCAAACTTATTGTAAAAAGGAATTAGTTTTGGGAGTAAAGTAATTTTAAGCGCACGTTTTAAGCCATGGAAAGTTGATTTCTCAATTACTGCCGTACAAGTCAAAAGCCTCCACGTGAAATTTTTTAGCGCCATTTGTTTGAACAATAAAATATTTTACTAGCAAAAAGGTTATTTCTTTGAAAGGAAGGGGGTAATTACTCCTCTCCCACCCTTGTCAGAACACCACTGATTAAAAATATGAACAAGTGTGGTGGCAGACTATTGATCATGGCTCAGTCCCTATTTTTCACTTATATTTTGCTATGGAAAGAGTCCACGAACACCTTTCAGGCAAGATGGATGTAAAGCAGATGAACATCCACATCTGTCAATTAGTAATATTTAGTAAGAGACCAGTAATGGTTCAGAGTCAAAAGTCGGCGGGGATAATTCAGTATTAGGGGATATTTTCGCTAAACTGTTACTGTGAATTGTTTACAGACAAAAAAATACTTCATTATGTTGAGAGGTAATTAAATGTTTTCCATAGGAGGAACAATTGAGCAGAAAATGAGCAAAATATGAAATTAAGTTGAAACATACTTCTTCTCTTCGCATTTCTTTTCTGTTAAAGTTAGTGTTAACATACGAGGGAACCGCTTATTCGTCTTCCCCAAAAGTTTTGTTTAACATTTTTTTTGGTACATAGTACGATTAGAGAGATATCGCCAAATAAAAAACCAAAAAGCCCGCCATTTTCCAACATGGCGGCCACTGTAAAACCTTTACGGATGTTGACATTTGATACATTGTCAGTAGAGCCTACCTGTATGGTCGACAGATAGATCCTATGGTCTAAAAATGGGTTGAGTAATAATTCCTCTACGGAAATGTTTTTTAAGGCGAGTACAACATTTTTCAAAAACCAATGCTCCTAACGGTTTAAAAATCCTGAAAGCCATTCAGCTTCCTTGGGGATGTGCTATTCGAAATTAATTCTATAAAACGATTCTGCGTGCTTAGTTTAGCAGACCTTATGAAGAAAGCTCCTGCTGCACCAAGACTAAGTTAGTTAAAATGGGCATGTATTGCTATTTCATTGTTAAACACGTCACATTGCTGCATACCAGTCTGGTGTCAACCTAATTTTCTTTTAATATAAGTTACATAGGAAAGCAGTTCATTTAGGAGAACGTCAAACATGTACCTCACTCTATTTAAAAACCCCGAAATAACAGTATTAGGACACGTTATGCCCCACGAGCATTTTCTGGTTATTCCTCTTAAAAAGTGAAACCTCAAAGCTCTACAACCTAGGGTTAGTAATACAGGTTTTTTTTGCTAACCCTTGGATGTAGAGATTTTGAGGCTTCACTTCTGAAGAGGAGTAACCAGAACGTGGTTGTTCAGTATTTGTCGAATTTCATTATTTGTCGAGATACACTCTTGGGACACCTTAACGTCAGCGCTACCCTGTATATGTAAAACCATTTAATTGTGCATCAATTTCAGGTCAGTTGCCCTCAGTAATGATTGAGATTATTGTTGTATTCATGACGTAT
The DNA here is from genome assembly GCA_023313725.1 of Lithobius niger. NCBI lineage: Eukaryota > Metazoa > Arthropoda > Chilopoda > Lithobiomorpha > Lithobiidae > Lithobius > Lithobius niger. Next base: position 8,976 of record JAHWFP010022117.1, on the reverse strand, counting down.
GATTACTTTGATAAGTGAGAGACATAATCCTGGAAAGGTTTTGCTTAATTTTATTGATATGCAACTTAAATCCACGTGGTACGCATGCGGAAAATTTGAAACGAATAAAATAATGGATTCAAAAGTTATCGTGGAGACGGACACGAGGGCATGATGGGAAGCTCCTTTTCTCTGCTTCGTACCGTACACCGCCGGCACACGACTAAAACAAACATACGTAACACCTTTCTTCTCTCTTTAATTGAATTTTTTTTCAATTATTCTCTGTAACAATGTAAGTACGTATAGATACAGATGACGATTTGTGTCTTCATCCTGTCATTAATTTGAGTTTTCATTTCTACTACAAGCAAGAAATAAATACAGATGCAAACCTACTTGCGTTGCCTTTTGGACTTATATGTCCGATTGCCTGAGCGGGGAATCGAACCTACGACCCTTAAAACCAAAGGCCGAGGTCCTACCGCTGACCCACACTAACACGGTCAAAAGGAAACGTCCATAGGTAGCATTTAACACGTGTGAATACATATAAACATACACGTGTTAAATGCTGCCTATGGAGGTTTCCTTTTGGCCGTGTCAATATGGCTCAGTGGTGGGACCTCGTCCTTTGGTTTGAAAGGTCGTGGGTTCGATTCCCCGCTCAGGCAGTATGACATACAAGTCCCAAAGGCAACGTAAATAGGTTGGATCTGTTTTTATTTAACTCTTGTTGAGCCTTTGGCTCTCTGTCTTTAATTTTACTACAAGCAATCGTCGATCTAAGTTATGGTTATCAGCGTTATGCCGCGGTCTTCACGAGTTTAATTAAATATCTAAACTATTTCCACGGTTGGATTAGAATTTCGCAAGCTAAAATTTCCTTTTGTTTTTAGCAAACCACGAACAGTACACCGAGATCCACGGCCAACATCGAATTATACGGCTAGGTTATCTCCTCGATACAAAACCACTGCAATAAAATTCCCCAACACGTCTGATAACGCCTTTCTTGAAAACATTGGGTTGCATTAATCTAAACAAAGCTGGTAGAGGGATGGGGGGGGGGAAGTAGGACTGAATGATGCACATTCCCCGTTTTCTCCTTACTGTGTGCTTATTCCGCAAATTGTGTGCGATTTTGCTCTTGTGCCAATACGTTGCCCGAGGGCCAAATAGCGGTGTTTACTCGTCATAAATTTTAAAGATGGCCGCTCGAATGTCGTGTAATTTCGACGACGGGACCCTGTTTTCTTTGTTCGGCCCATCTCTTCTGCTCGTTCTCTCCTTCCCTTCCAACCCCAGAAAATAATCATGCTAGCGAAAATGGCGTCATAATTATTTACTCTGGTTACGCCGTGAAACCGTTGACAGTTTCCTTTGATATCATTATTTACAACAGAAAGAGGAGGAGGGCTGTTTGGAGAAAGGGACGGGAAGGGGAGGGGGGGGGGGTGGAAGAAAGATTATAATGCAAAGCATATCGATTGTTTTCGCTAAATTTGGTTTTCTTAACCGTTCAGCAAGCTGGTGATAGCAGTAGTGAAAGCCTGAGTTATTCTGAGCTGTCAGAGATTTCCGGCAAAGAGTGAGCCCAAAGGGAACAAAAGGTGGAAAGAGAAGGAATGGTACAAACAAAGGGGTAAGGCCAATGAAGCTCCTTCGTTTGCTGGGGCTTGCAGTGCTGATGACACGCGCAGCTGAGCTAGGTGAAAATGTTCTGCACATAAACGCCTTAATGATATACATATATTCATGCAGTTATTAGTGAAAAGGCAGTACTGTGACTAACAGGAGGGAACAATGTAAGTCATAGCTTCATCTGAAAACGCGGGGAAATGTAAGTTATATAAAAAAAAACCGTTTCATTTCTCTTAATTAATAGCTTCTGAAAATGAAGCTAAGTATATTTTTGGAAATAATAAAACATAGGTGAACATTTGAAAAAGTTAAAAACACGATTTTATGTTTTACTGTGCTTCTACGGGATTGCACCGTTACAGCCTGGTCCTGGTTCATTAGCATCTGTAAACAATAACATATTACATTTATAAGTTCAGAGCGTCAATTTTTAAAGCAAGGTCTAATGTGCAATTTTTACTGAATTAGCTAACCTGGGTTAGGAAAATTGACAAGAATTTTTTTATTTTGTAGGCTTTTATTTATTATTTAAATATAAAACAAGGCACTACTATAGAGCAGCGTCAAGTGACGTCATAATGGCTACATGAGAGATACCTGCAAGGGGCACTAGATTGAAATGGTGGGTTAAACAACGGCACTTCTAGTCAAGCCAGTGCTTTGAGAGTGGATTTCGTAGGCTTAAAAAACCTGGAAAATAAAGATTCCACTTGCTTAAAAATGTCAGCAACTGCCAATAAATCGACAAAAATCGCGTGTTTTAGGCCTAAGAAATCCAGTCTGATAGCATTGGCTTCAGTAAGACGCTCTTCTTTTCCCCCACCAGTGCACCTTTCAGCTAACCCAGTAACTGGCTCCACCATAGAGTTATATACAATAATACTACGTCGTGTCACTACTCTATTGAAAATGAAGACCCTAAGACTCTGTTAATTTCATTAGTGGAGCACTACTACTGATCCTTCAAGTCTGTGAACTTCCAGGTAAAGCCCCGATTGTGAATTCGGCAAATGTAAGCATTAAAGTAATTATTTTGCATTTCCTTAATGGTAATATTCATCTTCAGGGCAATTTCGGAAATATTCTAGGTGTGATCCAGAACTATATCGAATTGAATTGTAATTATCAGACAGAAATCAGATGAACTTTTACAAACTCCACAAAACACTACGAAACAGAAAAACTCAGAATAAAATGCGGAATTGAATTGGACTGATTCTGAATTCCGTAACGGATTTTAATTAGAAAAAAGTTGGATGAATTTTTCTACGATAATCCACAAAACGCTACGAAGCAGAAACAATTGTAGAATGGAATGAAGTAGATTCCTTCGAATTCGTTGTTGGCTATATGCAAGATAAATTGTGGCATAATTATAGATCGTTATAGTGTCCGCGACCTATCTTGAGTCCTGCAGGTATTTTATGAGTGGCTACGTCTTCCTGGAGGGCGTGGCTTTAATCGACGGCCGCCATTGTTTTTGTAACCATCTTGGATATCAACAAGGCATTCTGCTACCAAAAACATACAATTGAATATCTGTGTCGTTCTGGGGCGAAAACCCAAGATAGGCCGCGGACACTATAAAACAATACGTACAACACAAATATTGGTCTGCAGATGCAAGCCAACTTTAAACCAAACTACCAAGCCCTTTGTATATTTAGCAAACACATGTTTTAAGTGCAGCGAAAGTGACGACAAGCACAAGGAGTACTCAACAAATAACTTGTGGCCAAAATGAAGGAAAGTGCACTTCATCGCAAAGTTTAATATGTTGAAATCGATTCTGCATGCATAGCATAAATTGTAACTGGGAGTAAAAGGTATAGACGGATAAAAAAAATTATAAAATTTATAAAATTTCAGACGGATAAGGACTACACGATTGTTAAATGATGAAAAGTTTGGTGTCTGCCTCTAAGTTGAAAGGATGTGAAGAATGTGCCGAAACTTAAGACCCTTGCTTTCTTCAAAAAAAAATCTTTCTAAATGGAAAGAGAAATATAACTTCAGTGAGAAGATGTAGAAAACCACCCGTCGTAGCGTCCAGGAATGCGGTGAAGCTTATAAGGTCAGTTCGCGGCGATCTCTGTAGTGTCGTGGTAGATTATCGGTTAAAGCAACCTACATTTAGGGCACGTTTATGCAACCACTCGCTTTTGCAATCTCGCAGCTAGAAGCTTGAAATCACCTCAAATTCCAACATGGCGGCGGTGTTATGTCTGCCGCCTCGCAACAAAAACAGCAAATAACGTGAGTTCAGAAGCGTTTGGGAAAATTGTTTCGTCATGAGGAATTCTTTATATTATTGGCACGGCTTATAAGACTGCAAGTATTTACTCAAACGATGTCGGATTTAGCTAATCCATTTAGCGTTGTTACCATGGCAATGTCACCTTTCCTATCGCGATTGAGTTCTAGCTGCGAGAATGCAAAGGCGAGTCGCTGCATAAACGCGCCCTTAATCGGACCCACGGGTTCCTGGCCGCATGATGAAACGTGTATTTTTTTTTTCCATCTAGATGGCTGTGCACTGGTCTTCACTGCACTCCACGGATGCTAATATGGGTGTGTCTTTATATCTTCTAAATAGGTTAACATGTGCATTCATTTTTGCTGCACATGTTAACCTATTGACACATTGCTACCTACCGTAGCAATGTTCTAGTTTTCATTTAACCTTCGAACTAGTAAGCGGTGTGATTATCTTAGTGAATGTTTTGGTGTGTTGATAGCACAACTTTGAAGGGCCGAACCGTTTGGAACTTGGCAGCCCCTTTTACCAGTTTTGGTTTTTGATATGATTTTTTTAACGTGGCGTATAACTTCGTTTGCTTCCATTTTGCCATTAAACCTCAACCCCCCTCCACAATTTTTCCTTCTGGTACAGGAGATGGGGTTAGAAAGAACAAAACCAACAAGTATCAGTTAGGCGATGGCGTTCGGTACCAATGCGGTAAGACTTTCGCTGTTTACCAGAGTGGCAAAGCAACGAGGGCAATAAATCGAAAGTCTTACCACATTGCTGCCGAGCGACATCGTCTAACATATTTGTACAACAACGAGTTGAATCATTAGTAAACAAGCCATTGTTGCAAAAAAGCGACATTCTTAGTGCATTGTTGCCGAACCATTGTCAAACATATCTGTACCACAACGATTTGCATTCTCAGTAACTGAGCCATTGTTGTGATAGTATAACGAGCCATTGTTGACGGGGATGTTATTTACTCCAACTCTATTCGTAAAATTCAGTAACTGCAATAAATGCCTTATTTATTTATTTTAATCAAATTTAACTCTTACGATCTGGTCTTTCTATAGCTGCATGTATGATTGTTTATTTTCATTAGATTTTACTGTTAACAAAGGATCTTGAAGGGGGCTCCATGCATGCCCCCTCCCCTCTCAGTGCACTACTGAGTGCAGTTATGATTTAGATGCAAAAGATGGTGAAAAAGGTAGAAAATGCAGCGCCTGAAATTCATTGCGCAACCAGTACAAAAAAAATTTTTGAATTTTGCATTGAACTCTTTCCTTAAAAAGTTAATTATTTAAAAAAAAGAATTGTTGTTACTTTAAAGGGTGAAACATTTTAATGTTTATCTCAATTTTATACTTTTAGAAAGTATTTGGAATATGTCAACGTTGCTAGTGTTAGCATTTTTACTTACCTACGAATCTAGGGTTGTACCGCCCAGAAATTCGTTAAAAATAAAACCTTTATGTTGAAGTTGTAAGGCCATGTTGATATCAAGTCCTTAAATCGTTGCAGTTATTTTACCTTTTTAGGTAAATCACAATTATATACAGTAAAGTATGTATCTGTCTAAGTCGCTACGAACCTTCTGCAACAACAAGCTTACCTTCTGCGTTCCTCACATCGCTAACGTAGGAATAAAATTTAAATAAGAATATTCGTTAAATTCACCATGAGGCTATGAATCTAGCTCAATAGTCGTTTAAGATTAACGGCATAATATCCAAACGACAGCCAACAAGAAAAAATTAAAGTGGGTGCAAAGTATACGTACTTATGTTGTTAGATTGCGTGCGCAAACTCGTCGAATCGCAGATTTTTTTATTTAAAAAATCGGATGCTCGATTTATCATTCGTGCATTCAAAATTGAAATCCAGAGAGAGACGAAAGCAGTGTTTGTTTTAATGTTTTGATAAATAATTATTTATTAATAATTAGGTTTGTGTAATTAATGGGTAGAAATGTCACGATGCTTCATGCCAAACAGTAGCTTTAAGCCAACTTACAGACTTTTACGTGTGTGCGGTTGGAAACAGAGCAAAGAAGTATCTCATTCTGTGCTGGGGGGGGGGGGTTGAGGCTTAATGGCGCGTCGACAACTTGGTCATTAGCGCCACCCCAGTCACAGTGCAGTGGTCCGGGTTGCCACTGCACCACACATTACAGAGATGTTATTCAAACCCCTAATCTAAATCTTGTCATACATCTGTACCTCCTGCAAAAATTGAAAAACACCGGACAGGAGGACAGACTTATCACCCAATTGACGCGCAATGTCATGCGGAAGATGGAAACGACGACGAACACCATCAAGATGGTGACAATCAACAAGGAGGATGGTGGAAGTGTGCTGGTGTCCGTCTGTCTGTATACACACTAACTTTTGAATCTATTGGCCCATTTATTTCTAATGTCCTATTCATTTCAAATTTTCCACAGGCATTTTATGCCTTCATTTTGAAGTAAGGTTTGTAAATTTTAAAAAAGTAGGCAAAGGTTTCGGAGGTTTTGACACCGTGAATCGTTATTCAGGGAAATTTACCAGCAAGAAAAGTAAAACTAGAAGACATGAGGCATAAAAAGACACATAAAAACACACATGCTATGTCCTTCAGAGGTTGCAAACAATTTCTGGAGCACTTCGATCCCTACACCATCAGATGAGCCTTCGTTAGGTTTATTTTTTATTTTGTCGCTTGAAATACTATCAAAGGAAAATGAAAAGCACTTTAAAACAACGTTATTCAGCATAGCTGGTAAATATTTCATTTACGCCCTTATGGGCTTTCGTAATATGTTGCATCAGTAGATATATAATATTAATTTTTCTTTAATCAAGAGCTGAGAAGATGAACTCTAAATAGTTAATCAAAGTCCTTCAAGAATGCGGTACCGGTTTAAAGCATATGAAGCAAGACGCCACGCGCTTCAACCACTCACACAGCAGATTTAGTAATTCTGAAAAACTGACTTTCAAGCTCTCATAAACTGGACATAAAAATATTACGGGTTTCACGATGTATTAAATTTCCATGTGCAACTTGAAGGTATGTTCAGAGAGGTAAGAATAGGTCGTTATGGTAGAGAGAGTTCCACGCTGACGCCAAATAATGTTTGTGCATAACTAATGAGTTTACATTTGGTGACATCATACAGCAGTAAACACAGAACAGGAATAAAAATATCATCTGTGGTAGTTTGATCTTCATACCTGATAATACTACGTCGGTTCTCGGCGGTTTCTTAAACGTGATACGAAAGAAAAGAGATTGGGCTCATGAAAGAACCGCATGTGATTATATAAAAATGGAGTAGGTATTAAAGTAAGGTTTCTGGTGGAGACTCAAGTTTCATATTATTCAGGCATCTCTTTGGTTGATTTAATGTCCGTTAGGGATGAGAATGATGAACAGTGTGTGACTGATTACAGCACCCAACTAGACAAATCTTTGTATTAGAAAATACGTCTAACTTTTAAGGCATTTTAAAAATGGCGGTAAATGGACGACTGTGAAGACCTAAGAAGACATAATAATAGCCGAATCCTTCAGCTTTGCGTAAACTAGGCTACATGAGATAATGATAACATAACCGCTGTCCCAAGCAAAACAAAACGTAAGTGGTACGGCTAAGGATGCTGCACAAGTCGAGGACGGAATAAACTACCTACATTCACATTTTATGCAAGTGCTAAATAGTATTTTAGCCAGAGAAGAAGGCCAGGTGGTACTAACTAAACTGCCAAACGTCATATAGTTCCTAATGAGCCGAAACACCTTACACAAGTGCATCTTGGCAATGAGTTAGCTGTAATATGATCGAGTTTGGTTTATGAATTCTTATGGTTTTATCTTAGGTATGGCTAAAAACGTGGATAAAAAAGTTACCACCATGTGTCCTGTTGTTTTCATGTTTGTACTGCAAATGGTGCTAAAAAATTACAAAAAAAGTGGTTGTGACAAGCACTAAATTGTTGTCCCTCAATAAGTAATGACTATTAGAACAAACGCTGAGTCGAGAATTTTCAACAGGGGATTGTTTTGGTCCTGGGTTGCGTGTATGAAGGGTGGAATAGTCACAATCGTTTAAAACTTTAACGAAGAGTAATAATTATTAATACTTTTTCAGGCAGTTGACAACATTTTTAAACCATTAATTTGTCAGAAGAAAAATGACTGCTGTCACGCAGCACGTATGAAACGCCAGATACCGGAAATTAATGATGTCCGACAGGAAGTGGCGCTTGACACCAAGCTCGACTCACTCAGAAATTAGGAGCAGCGCTTTTCCAAATGCATGTTAGTGACCACTGAATTAACGGATTTTCACCATGGCCTGCATTTCAACTGTTTCATCAAGATGGGCATGTGAAAACATGTGGAGTAAACGAAATCAGCAGGACAATCAAAACACAATAAAATTGATTGGTATTGAAATATAAGTTTTATTGTATTTTGATAGTGCTACTGACTTTGGTCACATAAGTTGTTGGAGTTACAAACTCGTGGATTTCAGCACAAACATTGGCTCACGGTTCAACAGTTAATACTGAAACGGACTCGAACTGATAAACTGAATCATTGGGGGGGGGGGGAGGGATTGAGGCTTAATGGCGCGTCAACAACTTGGTCATTAGCGCCAACCTCAGTCACAGTGCAGTGGTCCGGGTTGCCACTGCACCACACAATCACCAATCACCAATCATTGGCTCAGCATTGCATGATGAACAAAATGGTAAGAATTTTAGTTCACCAGTATATGAAGAACTCAGGCTCGTTCCTTTAACTTGTGTATCTTATATATTGAAAACAAAACGTCGACGCTAGCCCGAAATTCGGTCGAGTATCAGCGTTAACCAAGATCCACTCCGTCGCGTTTATCAACTGAGCCATCTGCATGGAATACCGATCTAATGGAGTGAAAAAGCACGTAAACAGATTATTAAAGTAAAAACCAAGCAGTGCTACAAGATAAAAACACAAACAACGTTTCAAAAATTTTCAATTTCCGTCAGCAGGTATGCATAAAATTAAAGCATGGCAAATACCACTAAGTCATCCTATGTATAAAAGCATCATCACAATAAAAA
>JAHWFP010022115.1:6820-20456 GCA_023313725.1 Lithobius niger | reverse complement strand
TGGTTTGGTTTTAAACACTTGTTTTTGTTTATGCCATACAAACATTCCTGTCTCAATTGGCTCCCGAGAAGGGGGAAGCAGTTTGCAGTAAGCCCTATGGTAGGTGTTTGATTATGTGTTATTTCTTGTTACAAACTATCCCATTGGCTTGCGAGAGTATTGATTAATTTGCAGTTTGTTTTGTTGTAATTAAAATGATTGTAAACCATTACTTCAGCCATAGTGAGATAAATAGGCCAATAAATAGGCCTTTCCGGACCCATGTTTATGGGGAATTTTTCTTTGTTTTGATGAGTAGCAGCAATGGTTAAAGTTTCACTAGACCTTTTAGGAACACCCCTGTATAATAATAAAGAGAACTAAAATCATACTAAAAGAACTAAAATCATTAATTTACGAAACTAAACTAGTAAATTTGTGGAACATTAAAAAATAAATTAAATACCTACTAATTAACAGTTGACTACTGTTGCTACCACGTTTTCAAAAACGATTAATGTAAAATTGTGAAAATTATAAACAAAAAACTTCCTTTTTAAAAGTTTTCACCCAATGTGTAGGTTAGTTAAACAGAAATGCTGTTACAGAGGTACAAGTAATAATTGTTTATGGAAAACTGACGTAACTACCAGTGTCTTACGTAGTTATGTTATTGTATGTCATAGCTACAAGAACATAAATTTTAAATGTTCTTTACACGAACTAGTTTCTTATATTGAATTTTCCGTAACTTCCGAACTATTTTGCCTCGGAAGACAATGAAATTAATAACATTAACTAAAACCTCTCAAGAAGATATCTTCACTAGGTTTCGTGGAAAATATTTGGGAGATCAACATGGCCATCCTTATGGAGGCTTGGGGATTCTTTAACACGGAGAGGTTGAAACCTCCAATATGTAACTTTAAATAGTCAAGTGGGCTCGTGCGCGTGGTCTTGTGATGTCATACGAATAACAATTGATTAACGTAGCCTTCCAAGATTTTCAGTGTAAGACTTTAAATCATTTCTATCAATGTAAAATGAGTGAAGCAGAATTTCCGACACAATTGTTAAAACACAATTGCGAAGCACATACATTAACGACTGTTACAGCTATGGATTCTCAGAAACTCATTTAACTTCAATAGGTCTCCTAAATGTAGCCACACAAGGATACAAAATTTTCATTATTTTTATTTAATAAATCGTTCCTGTGACGGAAATAGCCCATTTAGATTGCAGTTTATGCAGTTTATAATCACCCTTACGTACTGAAGGCAAACTTTAAAGGTGACAGCATAGACCAAACAAGCGTACAGCTCGACTTCGGCAAAATGTAGGTAGTTTGCACTAGACAGCGACGTTATCTCAATAACTGAATGTTTAAATGTTATAAAGTAATTCTTTGAAGTGTTGCTGTGTGTGAAGACATGGTAACATTATGTGGTGCAAATTCACAGTTATCTTGGCTTCCAGTTTACGTTTTTAATGTGATGTTAGAATTTAAGTGCCATTCATTTCTTATTGTGAGGGCTTAATGTTCCTCGTTGTTCGATGATTCAGTGTTATGTGTGGGTACTAACAATATTTCTAATATAATAATATTAATAATAATATAATAATAATATAATAATAATAACGAATAATAATATAGGCTTTGCCACGTAAAGGGCAGAAGGAAGATGTAAAGGGGTGAGCCGCTAATACCATTCCTAGAAGTTATGGGGAGTGATTAAATGGGAAAGAGGCATTTAATGTTGTTTATATTGTCTTACAAATTATTCCCGTTCTCCACTGTAGAAATGGAAATACAGCTGGGAGATATGCAGTGTGTGGAAATAGATCAATCAAAGTGTCATGCTGGGAATCAACATTGCTAGAAATTGGCCATTTGAACATAAGGCTCATAAAATAATTTCTGTATTAAATAACTGCAAGAGGGTAGGATAAAGAGGAGGACGTGAAGAATTGAAAAAATAGGAAAAAATACAGGGTATGTATGGGTAGGATTAAATGATCAAGAAAACGTGGGAGAAAAATGAATGATTCAGTCTACAATAGGAGTGGTGGAGGATAGGAAAAGGAGAGGCATGGCGGTATACATTTTCATAATTATGATACAACAAGTTTTCAGCTAAAACTATTCAAAATTCGGCTATATAGATCAAATTTGTAGAGGAGAAGGGCAGTTATGGAAGCTAATTCCACTTGTTATCAGTTAGGCGTATTCAAAAGTTGGGCAACTTTGTAGAGGAACTGATTCGTCAACGTGATGGAACATAGAACATAGAAAAATAGAACATAGTTTCAGCTCAGAGTTTTCAAACGATAGCTTTAAATTCAATTTGGTAGAGGAAATATGGAGTCATTGAGGTGTATATCCAAACCTATTCACAAAGTAGAAACTTCTAATGTTAAAAAAAAAACAAAGTTGAATAAAACTGGACCAAGAATTCCATATGGATGCCTTTAAAAGTAGATTGTATATGTAATATCGACTTTGTAGAGAAGGTGAAGTAACGTGATTAATTTTTGTAAGGTAGAACAACATTTCAATTCAGAGCCTTCTAAGATGTGCTGTATATGTCAGATTGATTTTGTATTTGTGGTGGGCAGTAGTGTGGATCAAAAATCCTTTTCTTACAATTTCATATCGTAATAGTGTGGAACAGTTAGTGTTCGACTCCTAATCACCATCCCAAAAGTAAAAAAAATACAAAAAATATTTTTTAGAGATGCCCACATGAGCTTTTAATGTTTAACATTGTAAGTCAATGGGAAAAGTAGCTAATTCTGAAAAAAATTAGTTTTGACTGGTGTAAAATTTTATTTTATTTTATTATCTCATTTTATTCTCATTTTATCTCATTATCTCATTTTATTTTTTATTTGGCAAAAAACAACTGTAATAATGGTGGTACTTCTTCCACTTAACATCTGCCGCCGGGGAATTTGGGTGGGTGGATGCCTCGAGCATTGTCTCTATATATTATTATTATTCTCTCAGAAACTACTAAATGCAGACAAAATCAGAAATAATGTTTGTTTCTTCCGGAAAACAATGCAAATTATCGACCGCCAAAATAGAGAAAAAAAAAACATTTCTTGCCGATTTGCCTCCGAAAATTAAAACAAAGTTTCGGTTCAAAATATTATTCTTAAAAATTTAATTCTGGTTATTTTAGTGGTCTCTGAGAGTACCAAATGAGATAATATAAAAAGCTATACTTTAAACTAGTCGAAATTTTTTTTGCCGAATTTGCGATTTTTCATAATGACTTATAATGACTAACTTTAGGCCCAGATGGCATCTCTACAAATTTGTTCAGATCATTTCCTTTTGGGATAATGATTAGGAAGTCGAAGACCAGATATTTTACGCTACTATGATATAAAATTTTAAAAAGGGATTTTTTTATCCTTCCTAGTGGGCAGTCATGGAGAATGGAAATATAAATCTGCATAAGGTAGAATAAGAAGAATACAGTTGGGGTGCCATCAATAATCGACTGTATCTGTAATATGGACTTGCTCAAGGCGTTTGAGAGTCATGACGTATAAATCTACATAGAGTAGAACAAGGTTTCTGGTCAAGATCAAAAAAGTGAGCTGTGTCAGTTATGTTGAATTTAAATGCAGGCGATAGAGTAAAAAACATAGTCCCGCTCTTTAGGGCAAAAACTGCAGCACAGTTTAATAAAAATAAATAAAAATTTCAAGAAAATAAGGAAAACTATTCACTTAAGGACTTTCTGCAGTGCATATAAGCAACGACCTTATTCGTTATCAATTTTGCGTCGTGTGGACAAATGTTCGACCAATAAGATCGCTGTTCAGCCCATATTGAAAAATTCCTTACGATGTGTGAAAATTTTAATTTTGATTTAACCATGCTGCAGTGATTGACCTGACGAGCAGGACTGTTTTTTAAACTACAGCAGTTTAGTTAACTTTGTAGAGGAGTTGGGGAGATAATATTCACATAAAGTAAAAAAGGGTATCAGGGGGGGGGGCATTGAGGCTTAATGGCTTAAAGGGTATCAGTACGATACATTAAAAGGTGGTGTGTCAGTAAGGTAAAATAAAGAGTCTTGTCAGATAAACTTTAATTTTCCATAAGACAAAACAAGAATTTGGTTTGGAGCCTCATGGGCTATATCTGCAAGATCGACTTAGACAAGGTGTGCAATAAAACCCTTACACAAAAATTGTATTTAAAGTCTTCAAAGTATTTTTCATTCTTTAAAGTATAAGACAGGAATTTCGCAGTCAACTATGAATTTTACGACGTTATTCACTGTGATTTATAAACATTTACCCTTCAAAGTGAAATTGTACTTTACGCTCTTTTATAATTTAGTTGATAACACTTTCTTCTGTTTCCCCTCTTTTGCAGACGATGAGCCAGTGGCTTGGCTTCTAAACGGTCAACCACTCGTATCCACCCGTGATCCGGGTTATGATCCCAAGTTCCAACTGGGACCTTTCGGTACCCTCTTTGCTAATGATCTTTTAGAAGAAGATGAGGGCATTTACGAATGTTACCCCGATAACGCACCCGTACCTACGGCAAGCATCATCCTGAGGCCCCAAGGTAAGAAATTATTTCATTTACATTGATAGAGTAATTTGTGGTTTATTGCAATCTTGCCACACAAAAAATACAGTTCAATTGTGAATTACTTCTCATTCACATGAAGGGCTGCTGGCTATCTTATTCAGGATCTCACAACATGTTTTTTTCGCCAATAATGTGTGCCATTGCTTGTTCACCTGTCAATAAATTAAGAGAATTTATAATGTTCACCCATCAGTCAATCTTCCGCCGGGGTTATTTAAGAGGCCACCTTGCACGGTCCATAGCTGCAGCCATTATTCTATGTTAGCATGTATTGTGCCACAGGTCTGTTGTAGCTGTACCAATTTAGTTCATATTGATAGTTTTAGATTAGGCAGTTATTTTATTATTGTTATTAAGGAATTTTTAAATTAATCTTTGAACAAATGATATTAGATAAGTCAGAATATTTTTTTGTAAGCAGAACTTTTATTTTTAGTTTTGGATTCGTGAACATTTGATCAAATGTACGAAACCTATGTTTTACCCATCACCTTGCAAAACTACTTCTAGTTTAAGATACACAAAGTATAAATGTATTAAAACCATAACATAGAGACAAAACATGCAGTTATTATCTACAATGAATAAAATTACAAGGTACTAGCCTAGTGCTCCCGGTCGAATCATACATTTTTTGGTGTGTGGCATTCCTCAGAAATTGACACTGCAGGAGAATGGCGCTGATGAAAATACAAATCATTATGGCTATTTTTAAGACAAATAATCTAACTTTCTTGTTCCGGAGGAGATCACTCATGTCAGGTAAATAGCTCTAAGTATAGTCTTTCTCTGTTCTTTTTGGTCATCCATACTAGCTAATAATCCCCAAATCCATGTTTAAGTTGCCAGAAGAGGCATTATAGACAGGGCAATGTTTCCCAGAAAAGACGCTCTAAAATGAGTTCAACGGCAAATGTTGAGACATTTTGGCACCGGCCGATTTTAACCCAATTTGAGCATGCTGAATCCGAATCTGTCCAGTACCAAGTCGAATTTCTCCTCCTAAGCCCAGAATTCAAGATGGCGACCAAAAAACTTTTTTTTTTCTTCTAGCGCCTAAACCATTCATCCGATCGATAATAAACCGGGTACTAAATATGTTTATAATAAAATTTCTTTCATAAAAGGTTCTCTTCATATTTTTCGTAAAATTACCCCTTTCTGGCCAAAATTCGTCATTTAAGTTCTATTAGGCCGTTTATGCATTCTATTGATATCACAGCACATATGTATATTATAATTCCTGACTTTAAACAACTGGAATGTTACTTATAATTAACATCCCCTACATATTTGGGCTTAAATGAAAGATAAATAAATAAATTTTCGAACAAGGGTAATTAAAACGATTTATTTTAATTAGGAGCTGAGCTATGGTAGTTTATCTACGTTGTAACGCTTTGAATTTTGCATCATTTTACGGCAAGTGCTATCTATAAACTGCTGCAGTAGCGGTTCTAATTCAGATAAATAGATGTGATTAGGCTTAGATAAAAGATGAAGACATGTACTTTCGAAAAAAAAGTTATTAAAACGATATATTTTAATTACTAGCTGAGCTATGGCAGTTTATCTACGTTGTAGCACTTTGACTTTTGCATCATTTTACAGAAAGTTCTTTCTTTAAACTACTGCTGTAGCGATTCTAATTCAGATAAATGGATGTTATTAGGCTCATATAAAAGATGAAGATATATATTTTTCAACAAGGGCAATTAAAATGATTCGTTTTAATTGGAGCCAAGCTACGGCAGTTTATCTGCATTGTAGCTCTTTAATTTGTGTGTCGTTTTACGATAAGTTCCATCTTTAAACTGGTGCAGTAGTCATTCTGAATTAGGTAAATGGATGTAATTATGCTTAAATGAAATATGAAGATGTTTATTTTCTAACAAGGGCAATTAAAACGATTGATTTTAATTAGGAGCTAAGCTACGCTAGTTTGTGTATATTGTAGTACTTTGATTTTTGGGTTAATTTTATGAAAGATATGAATAGAACTTTTTCTGAAGAAAATTTTATTCTAACCATAATTGGTAACCGGTTTGTTTTCGATCGGATGAACGGTTCAGGTGCTAGGCAAAAATCTACGTTTTGGTCGCCATTTTTGGACGCCATCTTGAATTCCGGGCAGATTTGGATCCAGCATGCCAAAATCAAGTAATGCCGTCCGGTGCCCAAATGTTTGCCGTTGAAAGTTATTTTTTGGGTTTTTTCTTCTAGTCTGTTAATGGAAAGCATGCCTAGTTGAATTCATAAGTCGATTAACCACTTAAAAAAATCTGTACCATCATTACACAATACCTTCTAGAAAAGCATTAGTAACACCAATTGAAAAAAGTTACTAAGCAAAGCACTTCCATTAGTTAACTGTTCGCATATTACAGAATTACAAGTTTGTTTAAAACCCTGTGTTGTAGGGAAGCTTTCTGATTCAGTGTATTTATTACATTGGTGCTTCAGTAAAAAGTGCTATTAAAGCCAGGCTCAAAAGCACTACACATCAAATTTTTACTTTATTTATAGCAAACCCTGTTATGTCAGCAGCATTTGTAATAACTTAAGAGTGCATAAGAAATTATGGGAAAATTTTCTAGTAGCCAAAACTCCTTACCCTGTTAGCAGCCTAATGAGACGTGCTTACACATTTACAAAAAAGTGCCTACACATTTACAAAAAAGAACAGGGGTAGAACAGGTGTGAACCATTTCTTCTTGTTAAGATGTCTTTCGTTACTGGTTTTCATATTATAAAATTGTTTTCTTACTTATGGAAGTGACAGATGGTTGGTAACTGCTTAATCCAGCATAGAATTTTAATTAGGTACTTATCAAAGTTTATTCACATGCCACTTTCATTTCCCATCTCCTACCACTTATATGAATTTCATAAGCTTTAGGTCAATTTTAATACTTTTGGCCTACATATCTCTTTTTTTTAATAACTGCAAACCTTTTAATTTAGCTTTGTGGTTATGTTCTTTGACACATTGATATAACGTAAATCTCCTTTAAGCATGACCAAAACACGATTCCTACAATAGCTCAGTTCCACAGCGACTAACAGTAATATGTTTATGTTGCAAGTTCGAGGCTTTGTTTGGGTAAGGTTGGGACAGTTACCATGCAAACAAATGCCGATTGTGAAATAAATAAATAAACATAAATGAATATAAAGGATCTTAAATTTTCTAATATTTTCACGAGATTCATGCACACTAATGGAGCAGCAAGTATAATGCTTGGTATTTCACTGATAAATGTTCTAGAAGGAGTCCTTAAAGGTTGGTTGCCACAAAAGAAATCCTGGAGCATCAAGTGCCACTGAGTGCTAAGTAGTTCTCTCTAGCACTTGCTCGCCACAAGCAGAAGAACGCACAAAGAAATATCTATAAACACAACAAACAAGCCACATTCCTTTTGTCTTATTGAGTAAAAATTTGGAACGCCATCGTGCAGCTGGGAGCAAGCTATAAGGATTAACGATACTAGTGTCACTAGATGGAACCACGGGAAAATATAAAGAAAATCTCCTGGCGCTATCCATTGATGCTAATAGCGTAAATTTGTACAGTTGTTTCCAGGTGCACAAGGGTGTACCAAATTTTTACTCAATAATTAAAGAGACACCCGGCCTGCCTTATAACATTCTGCGTGCCAAATTACAGCTACGCGCAGATCATCATCTGAGCAATTACAGTGCCAAGGTCGGCTGGGGTGGTAGCTGCGTTCCTTGCATAACTGCTGTCTCTGTTGGCTTTGTGAATAGTACTTGAGACAGAATCAAGTCTACGATTGTATCGTCACAAACCGGAATGATTCTCGTATTTTAAATTCACAATTTATAATTTTCTAGGCTAGTATCTTATAATTTTGCTTCGGCAATCTATTGGAATAATTAATTTTAATTTTTACCGCATTAGTCTATTAGATTTTAGATCTCATGATAATTATTAGAAAATTAGTAGATGTACACACAGAGATGAAGCGTCATGGTTATTGTACGTGCACAATGCATCATTTAGTGACGGATCGTTAGTAAATAAAGTTCCATTATATTCAACAGTAAATCTCCTAGACGCCACATTTTAAAAAGGATTTTTAGAAAGGGAAAAACTAACGGTAAGGAAATAGACGTTTGGGGTCGTACTTGATGTGGAGGATCGAGAAATATGGCGCTGGGAGGTATATCCCTTTAAGGAGTCACGTGGCTTGTTTTGTTGCGTTTAAAAGTTTTGCTTTGTTCATTCCTTTGCTTGCTGCGAGAGAGAACTCTATATGGCTAGATGCTGCAACGTTAATTTGTAGCAACCAGCCTTTAATGTTGGAAACGATTTTCCACAATCAGTTACTAAATGTGTGTGTTAACAGAGCCATCTTGGTAGGCCTACAAGACATTTTCATCCCTTACTTGGCTGGCATTTTCTGGTAAATTTGCTACAGAAGAATTAATATGATCAAGACCAACCCAACCCTAATTTCTCTGAATGATTTGGCTATGATGTTTGGTGCTAATTTGTTTGATGAGAGTGTGTTCTGGCTAAACTATCACAGCTGTAAGATTATGGTCTGTTGCTCTGACGATTTCCCAAGTTTTTACGCTGGCATACCTTAGCAGTGATATATTATTGAGTTTCATGAGTTGTTCATTAGCTGATCGATGACTGTGAAATACAACTGCCTGAACACGATGTAATGCACGATAATAAAAGTGCGGAAAAGCTTTCTTAAACTCCCTAATCAAAAGTAGTTATTATACGTCAAAACGAATATTTCGTGATTAAATTTTAGTTTTCTGATCTGAATATTAACATGGACTCCTGTACACATAAAGCTAACTACTGTAGAAGAAACTGCAAGGAAGTTTGTCTCCTGAATGATCCCTCAACGAATAGCAGGCTACAACACGGTGGCTAACGTTGTTCAAATAACACGACAATTGTGTCAGTTTTAGAATGCTTTAGGCAGTGTAATGAATAATAGATCATCACGATCATTATTGAAATGTTGAGGCTCTTAGCTAGTCTTCTGTGCTACTGCAATAACGTCAACTTCACACGTAGCTAGTTGCTGCTGCTAAAACTCTAACCACAGACTATAGCCACATGCGTTTAGGAGTACAGGGAACTTAGCTTCTTAAATTTGACAAAATGTCGATTAATTTTAAGCATATTTCTCGAAGTTTGTTTCCTTAGGACCTTTGGTAAAAGTTACGAAAATGAAACTTTTTCCTGGTGTCCTTAACCTGTTAAATGCTTGCTGCTTACACCCTTGCTTCCAAAGATGTCACTCACTGTAATCATAAGTAGGTGGTGGGAACATTCAAAAATTCCAACCCAAGGGCATAATGCTAACCCAACACATCCAAAACAAAGTAAACACTTGGATCGCGTAAGGATTTTAATCAAGTATTGAACTAAACTCTTCATCACATTTCAGCTGCCCTCATACGTCTTTGTAGTGGTATGCAGTGCAGAACAGTTCAAAGGCACAATTCATCCTATGCTGGCAGTTGCAAGTTCAGTTGTAACCAGCATATATCACTAAGTTTACTTATGTTTCATGACTGGCCGCATGTGAATGACTAAGTCCGGAAAAAAGAGCAGTTCACTCATGGAAACTGAGCATGACCATATCCTCAGATATGTAACTGTTTATAATGCCTCTGTGACTAACTTCCGCTGTGTATTGTCACACCTTCAACAAGGTGATCTATGAGTTGACGCGAACTTTCTTTCGTTTATGTAGTTGCTAGCTGCAAATAAGGCATGGATTAATTTTGTTTGTTAAATAGGAAAAATAGTTTGCACGATCATAAAGATAAAAAAAATGATTTACTATTGCTGCTACCTGAATTCATGCTAGGCTCAATTATGCTGCAATTACTCTTTATCGGTGTTGTAGTTAAAGACAAAGTGGACGTTATTTCATGTTGGAAAGTACTGCCATATTATGCAACATCGTATATTAATTTCCTCACCTAGATTGTGTACTTCATCATTTTTTATGTAATATGCAAACAGACGAAATGCAGCTGATGCTTTAATCTGCTCTTTAAATTTTATTTTGACAATAGCCAGCTTCTTTAAGAATATAACGTTTATAATGAAAATGAACTGTAACAAAATGTTCACTGTAGAACTACAGATAACTAGGTTACTTTTTTGACCTTTTTAACTTTCTTCGACCTCTTTGACCTTCTGGATGTAGTTTAGAAATAAATTATTAGTATTATTATTATCATTATTATTATTATTATTATTATTATTATTTTAGGTGACCTAAATATGAATATTTTGGTAAACCATCAAGACCAATCTGAAAAGTAAAATATTGATAAATTTGAAAATTGCATGGCATACGTTGGTTTTGACACATTAATTAATTCTGCAACTAGGGAAGATTTTCGAAATAATAAAATGTCGAAGTCATGTATTGATCTAATATATTTTAAGGGCAAAAACTTTAGTTATAAATCATTTGTTATTGAGATAAAACTTGCTGATCACTACTTTACTGCGGTGCAGCTAATTCATCAGAGCACATTCATGAATTTGGATGAGCCGCCCTTTTCGAAAATTAAATATAATTTTGATAGCATTGTGAAAGAGTTAAGAGATATCAACTGGACTTACTTAAAAAACTACACGGACCGGAATCAAATTTATGAGGCTATTGAAGACAAAATTACATCAGTATACGAACGTAACAAACAAAATACAATGGAGGAAAAAACCTCTCAAGTTAAGTCTATTAAAAGAAAAAGATTTAAAAATGAATGGATGAATAATGAACTGCTAGAAAAAATAAGGGAAAAAAATAATATGTGGCACAAAATCAAAAAATCTCCAAATGAAGATCTTAATGCAATGGAAGTTTACAAAGAACTAAAAAGATGCATTGCCAAAGAAATCTACAATGCAAAGTAAACTAACTATCAGAATCTTATTAATATAAATAGACATGATAGTGCCAAAATGTGGGAGAAAATCAAAGAAGTTTGTAACAAAGAAAATAAAACTAAAAATAATAAAATTGATGAGCAATTTAAAAAAGCATTTCCACATGTGGAGACTAAAAAACTGACAAATGATTTTGCAAATTTTTTCACTGATGAAATCCTGAATATTAAAAGCAATGGTAGGAAAATTAGCTTTAACAAAAATGCAGAAAAAAATAGTGATTCGTCTAAGTCAACACATTCAATTCAGATCATAGCTCCAAACTTTTATGAAATTATAACGATCATTAGCAGCATGAATAATAAAAAAATCTTGTGGCCATGATGGTTTTTTGATGGATGTGTTTAAAAATACTAAAGAACAAACTGCTGAATTCCTCACAATTCTGATAAATTGTATGTTGGAAACTGAAATTTGGCTAACAAATCTAAAAAAAACAAATTATAAGACCGATCTATAAAAAAAAATAACGAAAAGGACTTTTGCAACTATCGTCCCATCAGCCTACTACCTGTTCTTAATAAAGTTATAGAAAGGTTTTTTTGCAAAAAGAATTGCAAGCTTTTTAAAAAAAAAACAAATTAGTGAACATTAATCAATTGGGGTTCCAAGAAGGAATAGGGACTACCGATGCTCTGAAAAAAATTGACAATCAAATAAATCAGGCACTCAATAATAGCAAACATGTTGGCGCAATTGCCATTGACTTATAAAAAGCTTTCGACACCCTATATAAAGATATTACGATGGAAAAAATGGACATGGTGGGGATTAGAGGGAATATAAAGGGCCTGTTTAATAATTACCTTACAAGCCGGGTATGCAGTATAAAAATTGGGGATCAGCAGAGTACATGGAGGGATGTGGACTTTGGTGTGCCTCAGGGCTCTATACTTGGACCTATTTTTTTCATTATTTACATTAACTATATTATGGACGTAAATCCTAATTGTAATCTGTACTTGTATGCAGATGATATTTTCATTTTATCCATTAACTCTTCTCAAGTAACAATGATTAATAATCTACAAGATGCATTCAATATTATCAACAACTATCTAGAGAACAATGAACTTATAATTAATCTGGAGAAGACTGTTTTTATGCATATAACCACCTCACATACAACTAGATCTAAGTGTCATATTTATATGCACAGACATGACTGTGAAATGATTGAAAATTGTGAATGCAAAAGAATTACACAGGTTTCGAATATGAAATATCTAGGCCTTGATATAGACGAAAATTGGAAGTTCTTTAACCATATTGAAACTCTAAAGAGAAAAATTAGAAGTATGATGCCTACACTTTATATAGTTAAGAACATTTTTGATAATAAAACCAAACGCCTTCTATACGAAGCATGGGTAACATCTAACATTAGGTATGCAATAGCTATTTACGGGTCCACAACAAAAAGCTATCTGATGGGACTTCAAAAATGCTTAAATAAATCGGCTAAAATTTTGTTTAATACAAATTATGGTAAATCTTCTAAGGAAATTAGGAGGGAAAATAAACTTTTCACATTGGATATGATATTTAAATTTGATGTGATTGCGAATAACTTCTTTGATAAAAATATACTGCATATAAACGAAAGACCTGAAAGAAATAATGTGAATTGGTTAAGGTTACCTTCTTGGCGTAACTCATATGGTATGAGATGCAGATCATATATGACATCATTAATTCTGAATGAAATACCACGTGAGCTAAGAAATGAACTGAATAGGTCTAATATCAAATCAAAAATTAAAAAATGGCTTATTGTAAGTAGAAATGTTTAACATGGGGTGTGACTTGACTAACAAATTGAGGAATACGATCGTTTAACATGTAAATTATGGATATTTTTTGCTTGTAGATAATTATGATGTTAAAAAAAATTGTTATTATTAATGAAATTGTAGATTGTATGAGTGTATGTAAATAACATACGTTTACTGTTTCGGTGCACATACAAGCGTTTGCTTCGTGCCTTGATCCGTATTACGTTGTGTATTGCAGATGCTGAAATAAATTATTATTATTATTATTATTATTATTATTATTATTATTATTATTAT
>JAHWFP010022113.1:93219-123400 GCA_023313725.1 Lithobius niger | reverse complement strand
TATTTGCGTATCTGGCCTAGCACTGATGCCACCAATGTGAAAAAGCCTACTGTCTAATGATGACAGTAGCCTAATAGTGAACAAAAATTTGGAAAGTGGTGAAATATCAGCCCTTTTTTCAAATATCAGTTGTTGTTTTTTGAGACTACTTGTAAATACTTGTATTAGTATTAGAGTTTTCCTCTGGGTAGGCTAATCGCTGTCATTTCTCTGTCTGATGCATCCCTTGAAAAATGCCCAGTTCAATGTTGAAAGAAAAAGTTTAAGTTAGTAGGCTATAAGGCTTTCTTGTGAGCAAGCCAAGCCCTTGATAAAAAAAATGCAGTTTACTTATTAATACGATTATGTCTTGCAGCCTGAATTTGAAAAAAAATGCCCTTTGTATTTCATGGAAAAACACATTGTGAAAAAATATACTTGATCCCTATCTGGTTGTTACCATTTATTCTTGGTTACGACCTAGTTAGAAACTTGAATTGAACAATGTGTGGATTGGGGTTGCCAGTTATAGTGCATGGGCCAAACCGAACTTTAAAACACCAGCAGAAGGCAGGGTCCTTTATCTTCCCCATTTCAGCCATGTGGCCAGCCGAGGTAAATTCAAGTTCCTTCAGTCCCACGTAGTTCGGCAACATGTTGGCCACAATACGTAAACTTAAATTGTAATAATTAAATTTGTTTGTATTGTTGTACTCAGCACCGTATCCTTCTTTGGTGCTTGTGGGCGGTATCAGTATTTTATTTAATAAGACTCGTACTCTGTACACACGGTGAAGAGATTTTTGGAATTTAACACGGCATCGCAAGATGCTCACTATGAACGTCGCACATCCTTTGATCTTCGTAGAATCCGCCTCATTGTGTTAGCAAATGGGATGTCTCCTTTGCTATGGGGCCATTTGATTTTACTACTTAATGAAAAAATTACGTCACTTTTGGTACTCCCCCCCAACCATCCCGCTCCCTCCTGTGTACCAACCACTGTTTCTGTTGCCTACATCCGATTTGATCGTTTCTAGTCGTCGGTAGAAAATTTCTACTACCTGTAAATTTAATTGCATTCAGTTCCTGAGTGCTCTTTAGTTGCTTGAGGTTTTTTCGCTCTCCAGATACGACCAGTGCGCAACCCCACTGCGCATGCACAATGCGCAGCCCTTCTATAAAACGTGACCGGCGCGTCGGTCGGCCATCACTTTCCTCAAGCTCTCGTCGAAGACGGATCGCCGCTCCAGCTGCATCAGCCCACCGAAAGTGCCCGACGTTCGCCGAAAGTCTCCAAGTTTGCTAAATAACCAAGCAAAGAAGACCTTCCCCACAACCTTCACCGCAAGTTCAAGGGAAGAGGACCTTCACAAGCTTTCGCCGAACGTAGCAAGCCTTCGCCGAACGCTCATCCTTCGCCGAACACAAGCAAGCTTTCGCCGAACGTATGCACAGCTTTCGCCGAATGCACTACTCTCACTGAAAGCAGCAAGCCTTCGCCGAACGTGCAACCTTCACTGAACTTTCGCCGAACGTAATGGACCTTTTTCATCGCCTCCGGCTACCCCTATCCCTGTAGACCCCAGCATCGTTGTCTTACCATCGCCCACACAACCATCAACGTCTGCTGTTCCACTCATCTCTACAGCTTCACCCGTTCCATGTGGCCAACGTCTACAATCACCATTGTCTTCTTCCCCTGAACCTACACTACATGATCACAGACCCTTGCACCCCTCATCTGCTGCCTCACGTCAACCTAGTCATCACCAAGATGTACTTTCCCCTGATGAAATCCATCGACTTTTCCACCGTGCCAAAAAGGAATTTTCATACAAGACTGGATCCAACCCTGCCCCCTCCACGCATAAAGCTTCTTATGAACGTGACTGGGTAGCATCCTCTGACAATGACTCTCACAAGCGGAATTCAACCACCCCTACTTCACCTTTATCAAGTAAGAGAAGACGCACTTCCTCTTCACTCGACCTTCAGACTCTGCTCAATGCTGTCCTGCATCCTGATGACGGTCTTGATTCAGCAGCTGTACTCGCCACACACCACCGCAATCAACCACAAGTAAATTTCGAGCGTCAACCACTCGACCCATATGATGACTCCTTTCAAGGAGACACTGATTCCTCAACCATCCCGATTTTTGACCTTCTCAAAGCTGTGGAAGCCATCATCCCAGACAACTACCTCTACAAGCCCGAACCGACCCCGACTTCTAGGGTAAACCGAGGACTAACAACAGGCTTTGGCTTTAGACTAAGGGAAAGAAACAACAAGCAACGTGCCCGAATCGGCCAATCCACCACGCTTCTCACCACCTTACTCAGGACCGGCGGATCCTTACTAGGCAAAGGAGAACCCTTGCAATTAGACAAAGAACCACCACCTCCCCGCCCAGGCCGTGAATCATGGTTTTTCCAATCCTCTGGCGACGGCGCTGCAAACCCAAGACAGTTTGAAACCTATCATCAATCGGAATTCCTTGCAACTGAAGCAAAAATGGATTTCGGAACCGCCATGTTCATACCAAAACGAGCTGAAGTTCCTACAGCTGTTCTCAAAGAAAACGACAGAATCCTTCGCCTTGGCTTTCGTGCCGCCTCTCAAGCTGACGTCCTTGCCACTGCCATTAACGCTCTATGCGAGAGACTCGCAGTTGAATCCAGCAAACGTGACATCAAACATCTTCATCTGCTGATCTCTGAATTGTTCAAGAAAATGTCCTTCGCCACCTTTCACAGTTTCAACTGGTTCACCAGGGCTCTATTCAACTCTACCTTACTTCTACGGGACATCGCTCTTAGCACCACAACCAACTTAAACACCTCAACCAAGCATGCCCTTCGCAACCTTCCTCTTCACGAAACCGAAACACTCTTCAGAGGATTAGTCCCAACTCTGGCACCTCATCTAGACATTTCACGAAAACCTAAACCCCAAACCAGCTTCTAGCCACCCCTTTCGGAAAGCTCAACACAACCTAAACACAGCTGCCCTTCCTCCAAAACAGTCTGTCAAAACTCAGTCCAAACCCTCCCACGACAACAACTCACACTCCTTTCGTGACAACAACCAATCCTTTCGCAGAAGCAACCAAACCAACAAAAGGATACAACGCAGCTCCACACCTGACAATCGCAGCAGATACTCCGCATCTTCCAGAAACAAATCCCATCGACACCAATGACTATATCCACCACAGACCTGTAGGCGGTCGACTCCGGTTTTTCAGTCAAGCCTGGAAACGTATCACATCCGACACCACACTTCTATCCATAATCTCTCATGGCTTTCGTCCCTCATTCATAAACAATCCTCGCCTTCGAACTTCCCTTCCCTGGGAATTCGCAACAAGACCTTCAGACACCCTCACTTCAGAAATCGATACACTTCTCGCAAAAAAAGCCATTCGTATCTTCCCAGATCACTCCAAACCTGGCTTTTACAGCTCCATCTTCCTCAGACCAAACAAGTCAGGTGGAAACAGAATGATCTTCAACCTAAAGCCACTGAATCAATTCATGCACAACAACCACTTCAAAATGGAAACCCTCGAAACCATCCGACTCTCCCTAAGGAGCATGGACTGGACCATCTCAATAGACCTGGAGGATGCCTACCTTCATATCCCACTCCATCCAGCATCTCTTCACTACTTCCGCTTTCTCTATCAAGAAACAGTTTACGAATTCCAAAGTCTACCATTTGGCCTAAATGCCGCTCCTCGGATCTTCACATCCATCCTGAAACCCGTTCTCGGCCACCTCCATCGCCACCAAATCACTGCCAATACCTTCCTGGATGACTGGCTCCTCAACAACCCAAATTCCCAACAACTCATTCGAAACAGAATGTTCACAACTCGACTCCATGGCAAACCTCCTCCCGTACGGCAGGTGGATGACTCGCCCCTTCCACCATTACTGAATCGACCACTGGGACACTTGTCACCCAACATCCAGGACAACCTTACCTACAAACGAAGATTTCCCAAGGGAATGCCTACATTGGTGGATGAACGAAGCCAACCTCGCCAAAACCGTACCCCTCCACGAACCCACCCCAGACCTCCTGCTTCTCATGGATGCCTCCTTAACAGGATGGGGTGCGTACCTCCAGGATCGCGAGATTGCCAGCATCTGGCCCCCAAACACTTCGGATCACATCTACATTCTCGAAATGAAAGCCATCTACAACGCCCTCGACCATTTTCGGCACCTTGTAGCAGACAAAATAGTCCAAGTCCAGGCAGACAACACCACCGCCGTTGCCTACATTCGCAAGGAAGGTGGAACTCGTTCTCGAACCCTACACCAAATCACCTCAGCCATCTTCCAACTTTGCCAAGAACTCAACACATCCATTCAACTCTTCACATTCCAGGAAACCGGAATGTTATTGCGGATGCCCTATCTCGCAACAAGCCACCTTCAGGGGAATGGACCCTAAAGACATCAATTTGCGAATATCTCTTCAACATCTGGGGGAAACCCATGATCGACCTATTCGCCACGAGGCACAATGCCAAACTTCCCCATTTTATCAGCCCGATCCCGGACAGCAAAGCCTGTGCCGTCGACGCTCTAACTTTCCCATGGAAGAACCTTTACGCCTACCTCTTCCCACCCTTCAAACTTCTCCCAACCATTCTCACGAAGATCGAACAGACTCCCGGGATCTTCCTACTAATCGCACCAAACTGGCCTGCAGCCCCGTGGTTCCCTCAACTTCTGAACCTCCTCATAGATCTCCCAAGGAAACTTCCACACTGCCAAGACCTCCTCTCACAACAGAAAGGAACCAAATTCCACCCGAACTCCAAGACCTTACATCTGCACGGGTGGCTACTATCATCAAGCTCATCAAAGAGGCTGGAATTTTTGAAGAACAGGCCACCAGAATCGCCAGCAAGGCTCTACGAAACTCAACCAACAAACTATATAACGGACACTGGGAACGCTGGTTTCATTGGTGTAAGCGAAAGAAAGTTAATCCAATCAATCCCCCTATTCAACAACTCTTAGCATTTTTCGATGACCTCTTCAAAGACAACCTCAAAGGATCCACCATTCTGGTCTACAGATTCGCACTAAACACCGTTTTCAAAGCCGCAGGAAATCGACACCTTCTTGTAGACTACCGGATCACTTCCCTTCTCAGATCCTACGAAAGTGAACGTTCCTCCGTGTATCAGAAATTCCCGAGATGGGATCTCCCTCTGGTCTTAGAATCTCTAACCAAGGAACCCTACGAACCTATTCAAACCTGCCACATTAATCACTTAACCCGGAAGACTGTATTCCTCACATCTCTTGCAGCAAGTCTACGAACCAGCGAGATGCAGGCTCTCTCAAACGACCCAGCCTACTGCTTCTTCTTTGACAACTCCAGGTTCATCCACCTCAGACCACGACCTGACTTCCGTGCCAAAACTCAAAAACCTTCCTCACTGCAAACCAACCTCACTGCATCTAGCGTTTCAGGAAGGTTCGTCATTCCATCTTTGCTAATTTCAAATCCTAAATACTTAATCTTATCTTGATTAAACTGGCACTTGGTTTTCTTAACCCGAACGCCATTTTCCTGTAAGGCAGAGCATACTTCAAGTAATGCTTTGTCATGCTCCTCTCCCTTCCCATTAACCAAAATATCATCAGAAAATGGCTGGGATCGAGGAACATTTCGCAGCACATATTCTATTCTCTTTTGAAAAATTCCAGGAGAACTGGCTAATCCAAAAGGTACCCTTTGCCACTGGTATAACCCTTTACAGGTGGAAATTGTAAGGGTGGGCTTAGAGTCATCATCGAGCTCTACCTGTAAGAAAGCGTCGGACAAGTCAATGATCGAGAATTTGTCACTTCCAGCTAATTTACCAAATAACTCCTCCGCATGAGGTACCGGGAAGTACTCAATTTCTAGTTCTGGATTGACTGTTACGCTGTAATCTCCCACTATCCTAACGTCCCCGTTAGGTTTGAATACACAAACTATGGGAGTTGCCCAGGCGGAACAGTCAACTGGTTTTAAGACTCCCTCAGCAACTAGCCGGTCGATTTCAGCCTCCACCTTTCCTCTTACTGCTAAGGGAACAGGTCGAGCCTTGCAATAACGTGGTTTGGCATCAGCTGTTAACCTGATACTAGCCTTGTAATCTTTAAATTTGCCCAAACCTGGTTTAAAAAGGTCTGGAAACTTATCAAAGATTTCCTCAGCAGTAACATGTTGGACAGATTCAGTAACATCTTCAAGATCCTTGAACTCTAAATGGAAAAATTGACTGAGTGTGATTTTAAACTTTAATATCCAGCTTTTCCCCAGAAGAGCCGGCTGTTCTCCTGAAGACACAATTGCAGTCAGGAGTTCAGTTTGACCATTAAGTTTGACATTTACTTTAATTGCTCCTAGAGGCTGAATAACCTCACCTACCCAAGCTTTTAACAAGATTGGAATAGGTCTTAATTCAACAGATGAAAAATATTCCTTATACCAACTTTTAGGAATAACAGTCAAATCACACCCACTATCAACTTCCAGTGCTAATTTGTGACCATTTAGTTCACATTGCACAGCCCGTTTGTTAGACTGCACGTCAACTATAGTCATTCTATTAATATTAGAAACTAAGCTCTCATCTGAGTCAGGCTCCTGCAATGTAGCATCAGAGTCAGAATTTTCAGACTCCACTAAAACTTGGTGTGCTTTTTCCTTTCTGAAACTATGGGACTTCCTCTTCATATTTCCCTGAACCTGTTTAGCTGCACAAGAAGCAGTCGCCGCAGTGCTAGCGCCCGCTTTATCAGACTTGCACATACGACGTAAATGTCCTACTTCCTGACAAATGAAACAAGTAGACTTCCTCCATTTGCAGTCTGGGCGTATATGATTGGATAATCCACAGCAATAGCACGTTAAATTTGCTTTACTCTTAAACTTTGGATGCTTTCCAGAGACTTTATGCACGGATGAGGCTTTAAAATGACTAACATCAGATTCAGCTCTTTCCTGAGCGAGGGCAACCTTGCAGGCTTCATCAAACGTGACTTTATCATAGTGCATTGCCATCAGTTTTTCTTGGGCGCGAGTATTCCGCATTCCCGAGACAAACCTATCTCTCAGCATTTCTTTTAGTGATGCACCATAATCACAATTTAGTGTTAACTGTTTGAGAGCTGCAATGTACTCTGAAACTGACTCACCAGAACGTTGCTCACGCTTGAAATAGCTTACCCTTTCAGCTATAACTGTAGGTTTTGGATCAGTATTACTCTTTAGTAAAGTATCAATCTCACTCATGGTTTTAGAATTCACAGCATCAGGTGCACATAAATTGCGCAAAAGACCATATGTCTTGCACCCTACACTGGCCAGAAAAATTGGAACTTGTTTGTCTGTTGGAATGTCAAAGGCAAAAAAATGATTTGTAAGCCTTTCATAGTAAATTGACCAAGACTCCAACTCTGGCTTGAATTCATCAAACCTCTTATGAATTCGAGTAGGGGTGGGGGACCCAGCTGCTGGCGGATTTGTCGGCATTATACTAACTTCCTCACTGTCCTCACTTATACCCTGCTCAAATTCAATAGTTTGGTTTAAATTACACTCTAAATCAGAATTCAACTCTGAATTAGACCTTGTTTCAGGTCCACCAAATAACCTTGTAGCTACACCTGGTGTAAAGGCTGAACTCCTGAAACTAAATCTTTCTGCTTTTTCAAAATTTTCGCTCATAAGCGATAGCAGAACAACTACAACTACTAAGTTAAACTGCATTTAACTGCAGGACTAATCCCCTTTTAGCAAGTTAATTTTAACTTTTAATTTTGAAACTTAGCACAGCTTGCTCTAGCTTAGGCCTACATATGACAAATTTCAACAATTTCACTGGCTTTTTGTGTAACCTGCTAGGTTACTCAGAGAATGCGGTCGCAAATCACACCTCTTAAAGATTAAATAGAAAAACACTTAAATTTCTCTTACTCTATACCAATTGTTTAAATCATATGCCTTTTTAAACCTCTTTTAGCCAAACAACTGCACTTTTTCAATTAGTTACAACACTTATTCTTGTAAATTCAGCATTTTAACCTGAGTTGACATTCTTAATAATGCAATGTAACAGTTAACAAATGACTGACATTTAGCAAAAACGACTGCCTAGTCAAGAATTAAATTACAACAAATTTAATTTTAAACACTCCTAGCCTGCGCGAAACATTCCCACCGGCCTGCAGTGCTATGCCACAGGTCCTCAATGGTGCACTTGGAATTCACGCACAAACGTTAATCTTTGCCCACTTTTTTGGGTCTTACAAAATTTTCACAAAATACCTCGGGAGTATTTGACCAAATACCCGTATCCAGGATGTCCTTTGTCCCTCTCCTGCGTTGGCCAGACGTCTCGAAGAAGCAAAATTTGGACCGCTGGGCCACTTTCTCTGGCTATTGCAGCCTGCCACACTGCAACACTCCAGGTACTAGCGGCCCCCTAGCTACGGAATTTAAGTTTAAATTCATAAATTAATACTTATACAGTGCCCCAAGCCTGGGTATACCGTTATTTCAACAATTTACGTTGGTTTGCAAAAGTATTAATTCAAATTTTCTTTCCCTAGATATTTCCTACTCCTCGTCGCCATTGTTGCATACTGCACAAGTTAATGGATTCATGTTGTGGTGACCCATGACCAGAGGAAATCCCCCCGAATGATTGACAGCTAGGAGACCTCTATTGTGAATGACTGGCAGCCAGGTAAAAGGCCCTGGCTGGCTCTTTTATAGACTTAGCTTACAGTACCAGCATGCACTCTGATCCCAGAGTGCATCATACATACTTAACATGCAAAGGTAGCCACCTAGTGGCAAGTAAGCAAGGACACAACATTAGTGGCTAAGGCCACTTGAGATAACTCAATAAAGGTGCTATCCAATACACCACAGAATCCTCCAAACCGATAATCATTCCGGCATTAACAAACATCTACAACGAAGAACCGGAAAGAACACTTTGCCCCGTCCGAGCACTCCGATATTACATCAAACGAACAGTGGACCCAGAATGCCGGCGTGGTCGTCTACAACTATTTCTACCCTTCACCAAAGGGACCAACGTAACATCAGCCGCCATGATATCCAACTGGATCAAAACGGTAATCACTGGAGCCTACGAAGATGAAAGCATCACCTGCACCGACAACAACATCAAAGTTACTGCACACGAACTAAGGGCACTTTCAACCTCCTGGGCTTTTCACAACCATGTCTCCATCGCTGAAATCCTTCAAGCCACTTCTTGGAGAAGCCAGACTGTCTTCACCAGCCACTACTTCCGTGACATTGACAAGACAGGAAGGAGATCTACACTGCCTTGGCTCCATCGTAACTGCCAGAAGTGTAGTCAACCCCCCTTAAGCACTTTGCAACAGAAACGAAGACCACCAAAAACGGATTCAGGTCGAAGTCCCCTGTAACGGATGCAAGACCCATCAAAACAAACGGCCCTTTTCAGGGCCACCACATTTTCCGAAAGAGATCCGATGTGACTGTTTCTGTTTATACCTTAATAAATTGCAAAGTTTTCGTTTAAATTTTGGGGGAACCAGTACGCAACCCGGGGTAACTCGCCATGATGGTGCCCGCCATCTATATTGACGAGGTCAACTGTAAATGCAATTAAATTTACTGGTAGTAGAAATTTTCTACCGACGATTATAAACCTAAATTTTGGGGGGGTTAAAATTGGTTTCTATCGTCTTACGAAAATTTATACTACCTGTAAATACCCACCCTACCTCCCCTCTTGAGCCACCATCATGGTTGACATTTCGAGAGGAAAGCGATGGCCGACCGACGCGCCGGCCACGTTTTATAGGAGGGCTGCGCATTGCGCATGCGCAGTGAGGTTGCGCACTGGTCGTATCTGGAGAGCGAAAAAACCTCAAGCAACTAAAGAGCACTCAGGAACTGAATGCAATTAAATTTACAGGTAGTATACATTTTCGTAAGACGATACAAACCAATTTTAACCCCCCCCCCCAAAAAAATTAGGTTTTTTGGTTGCGCTGCCGTGATGATTTAAGTTTTGTTTTCTGTGTGCCGTAGGAATTCGCATTACCTGTGATTTTTGCATTCCTTCCCTGAATGTTGCCCAAATGTTGCCCTTAGAGGTTTTAGATGAGAAGAGATGCCCAGCTTGGCAAACCAGGTGCACATGTGCACCCCTCCATAAGAACTTCCGTCTTAATGAAGTGGCATCTTTTTTCCTCAACGCTTCTTGAATCGCTTTTCCCTTTTCCCTTTTCCTGATTCAATCTCTGAAAGACCTTCTAGACCCATGGCAATATCAGGACCTCCCGAAAGCGTCGTCGAAGAAGACGGCCCATCACCTGTGTGCCGCCCTCTGTTCCTGATGTTGGCGTCGGTTTGTCGCTCACACCGCCCGCATCTCCCGCTGCTGCTTCGTCCGCCTCGCCTATTTCGGATTCACTGCATCATCCGTCATGCCCTCCGATTGCAACCTGTTTCTCCCATCCCGTGCGACCCACCATTCACGTTGTCTTTCACCCTTCAGAATGCTTTGGCCCGTCGCAAGACTTTGGATTCTCTTTCAATCGTGTCTCATCACGGGCCATCAGTCCGGAGCCGCCTCCGAACATCCGGCCATCCCCCCCCCCCCAACATTGCTTCTCGGGATCATCTCCCGGGCCTCTCCTCTGCATGACTTTACATCGAACCTCTTCTTTCGGCCTATCTTCCATGATCCGACCGTTGTCTGCTTCCGCCGATGAACCTGCTTGCGTCGCGTCCTGCCGCCTGACTCCACAAGACTCCACAATTCCACTCCTTTCACATGATCTTTGTGCCAGCTGCTCACTGGTTTCCTCATGGAACACTTGCCGCTTTGCTGACACCGTCCTTCCAACCGCCTTCCTTCACAGATCATTCTTCGTGGTCGATCTTGACCATCACTTGTCGCTCGCCTCGTTACTACTTTCGGTCATCTTCCCTCGACTTTTCACACCTCTGCCTCTTGACCAGATTTTCTCTTTCGTTCTGATCTCGACTGGCCTGCAAAATAGTCGACGATTACTTCTATGACCATCACACGGCCCCCACTTCGTAGTTGCATCAGCCCCGGGTCTCTGTTTCTTTCGTCCCACCCTGATGAAAATCATGATTTTTCTTTCATTAGGAGACTGTTGTTGTTTGACGCGCACCGAGCATTAGCCATGGCACCAGAGGAAGAGATGGACAATTTTTCTAGGTAAATCCCATCGTAAATTCCTAGATTCTTTTACATGCCACAGTCGACATGAGCTTTAGTCAACACATACCCCTTCTCTACCCGAAAATGCCAAGGGTGGCTGAGGCCGGACTCGAACCTGGGACCGCTGGCACAAGAGATGGTCATGCTAACCATCATGCCAGTTTCCCTCCCTTCATTAGGAGACTGACAGAATGAAGAAATTCATAGGATAACAGCTACAAGCAAGACTGAGTGTTCTCCTGTCACACCCGACACAGCTCTTTTCGGCCCACAACCGGTGTCTCCCTCAAACTTTGTTGCACCAGCCTCTTTCGGATAGGCACAACAACCCTACATTATTACTCCTCGCTGGTCAGGGTTATCGCCCTCTTCCGACGTTTCCCAGCACACAATCAACTTCGGCCTTCAGTCCAACTACTGACGACTCAAAGCAGCACAAGAACTCTCGCCCTACCAATCGGACCTCGTGCTTTGGCAGGAAATCGGCATAGTTCTCGCTCGAACTGCCACTCCCTCATCATTGTCACTTTTCGTCGTTGTCATCCATCAGCCAACACGCCGTTACGCAAACATGGCGGGCTTTCTGCATCTGCCTTTGTGAGCTTTCTGCATCTGCCTTCGTGGAAATTTCTAATGATCTTTCCGCACACGTTTCCCGTGAACCTGACAAGTGGACCTGTGCTGGAATAGTAGCGAGCAAGCAACGTTATGACCCTCATCCATCGTGCCAAATTCATCTCACTTGCACTTATTTCTCCAACCCGTGCTCTGTATGTGTCACTATCAGTCGGACGGACTGGAACGTCATCTTACAAAAGTCTTGTACTCTTTAAGGCAGCGGTCAACGGTGTAGAGTATTTCGTGCTGAGCTCCCAACCTAGGCAGGGGCCACGAAAGACGCGAGAAGACTGGAACCTGATGCTACGGTGGCAGAATCCAGAGCTGGCATTCGAGGTAAGAATTGTCTTTCGTGTTGATTCTGGCATCAAGATAGTGGCTACGAAAGAGGTGTGACTTGACTGAAACGGCTCAGATAGGGTGGCTGAACCCAAGGCAGCCTGATTAGCAGATGACAGAGACGGCAGGAAACTTGCTTCAATTCAGGAGGGCATATTTCGTGCCTGGTGTAGTAGCCATGAAAGAAGCTGTGAACTGAATGGCGGAAAACAAAAGAACTTTACATCAACTCATGTAGACGTCGGTGGGATCCCTGTTGGCGAAAGAGTACACTGGGCGGAAAATGGCGAAAGGAAGACATGACCGTGTCTTTGCTGGTTATGGTCATGCGGGAGTAAAACTAAGCCTTTTGATTGGCTCCCGAAGATGACACAAAGCTGCATCAAACCAGGGCGGCCGTCTTCCATGCAGTTGTCGTTGTCACGAAAGAAGAGAAGGGCAGAAGACGGGTGACGAAACAACTGGCAGCAATGCTAGGAGGCGCCTTTTGTGTTGCTGCCGAAAGAGGACGGAGCCACAGGGGATGAAAGAAGCTTGATTTCGTTAAGTAGAGCAGGCAGCACCAAAAGAGACGTGCCTACGGCTTGACTGGAGCCATCTATAATTCCTGTAGTTGCTGAAGCCATGATGCGGTGAGGACGGCAGGGACCGATGACCAAATCTTCTGGCCGGGTGAGAAACGGGTCCCAAACAGACGCAGGCACTTGCCGGTCAGCGGCACGAAAAATGCAGAGTGTAACTGGGCTGACACAGATCTTATGCCAAAACTCAAGCCGAGGTAAAGAAGCAGCAGTCCCACAGGCTGGAGGCGGTAGTGGGATGCTGAGGGTAGGCGGTGAAGTGCAGCTGGACGGTCGACGAAACAAGAGAATTGATGAAGCGACCACACAACATAGCCGCTTGAGGAAAAAGACGCAATGCTTTTGTGGCAAGCTGTTTTAATAGGAGGGGTGTGCGCATGCGCACTTGGGTTACCAAGCTGGCCCGAACCAACCAACTTAAAATCTCAAGGATGAAACCAGCATTATGAGAATGAATACTACAACAGGCAGCCCTCACTGCAATGTTTTCTTACTGGCAACTGCCGTCATTCATGTTGCAATCGTCCTCATCGTGATTCCCCAGCTGGTCAATTGTCCCTTACCCTTTCATGCTGAGATTCTTGCAGTCATAGGGGACCGCGAATGCTATTCCAAACCCTGTGGTTGCCCAGTACTGTCTTGCAGAGGAATTTCAAGCAGCAATTGCCAATCGGTTCGCCAATCGCTCATGTCCCAATTGCACATTCGTAATTGCATTTGCAATGACCTGGCAGTCAGATGCAGGAAGGCAGTGCTACATTAAGGGAATTTACTGAAGACGAAAGACAGTTACCTCTCCCCCCCCTCCTCGTTTGGATTGCTGTGAAGATGGCAGTGAGGAGTTTTACTCAACCCTGAGGAGAAGGATTTCGGGGTCTTGGTCACAAAAGGACCCGCTACCTGCTGTCCCTCGTTTACCCTCATCGCAGCACCTTCCGACCTTCGCCTCTCGCTACCTCCTGTCCCTTGCCGACCTTCTTATCAGCATCTTCAGACGTTCGTCCTCTACTGCCTGCTGTTCCTAGCCAACCATCGTGCAGCTCTTACACCTTTATCCTTTGCCGCATTCTCTCACTCGCCATCCAACACTTGCAGCCGACCTAACTTCGGACCTTCATCTTCAGCTGCCTGCTTTCACTCACTAGCCATCATTGCAGCTCTTCAGCCTTCATCCTTCGCTGCCTTCCGTCCCTCACCAACCTTTGTTTGCAGCTCGACTAACCCTCGTTTATAGCTGCCTGCTGCCCTCGCCGACCATCATCGCCACTCCTTCGGACCTCCGTCTGTCTGCTGTCCCTCACCAACCTTCGTTGCAGCTCGACTAACCTTCGTCCTTCTCTGCCTGCTGTCCCCCACCAGCTATCCTTGCAGCTCTAAAACCTTCATCCTTCGCTGCCTTCTGTCCCTCGCCAACCTTCGTTTGCAGCTCGACTAACCCTCGTTTATCGCTGCCTACTGTCCTCGCCGACAGTCATCATAACTTCTTCGGACCATCTTCGCTGTTCCTCACCAACCATCGTTGCAGCTCTTCAACCTTCATCCTTCGCTACTTTCCATCCCTCACCAACCTTCGTTTGCAGCTCGACTAACCTTCATCCTTCGCAGCTTTGCTACCCCGTCACTTCTCACTGCCAGTTGTGTCTCACAGTCGTTACTTGCACCTTTCCAAACCTTCACCCTTTGCTGCCTGCTGCACCTCTCTCACCATATCAGCAGCCACAGCCAAAAGACCAGGCCAATTTCACCCCCTCTACGAAAACTCCTACAAGAAGACCCGGAGAAACTCGAAAGACTGCGATTGTCGGACCAGAAGGATCTTCGCTTTCCCCCACTTGGTTCCCGCTTCACTCCTTCGTCCGCAATATGGAACCAACCATCCGTTCCCACTGACAAGCCCTTGCCGTTGACCGTCTCACCGAATATCTGAGCACCGACTGTCATCTAACTTTGCCCATAAAACCGAGGACACAACTCCCCCCGCCTTCAGACGAAAGACCTGAAAGTCTGGCGCACCTGAACGATCCGAAGGTACCTCAAAGACCAAAAGATTAACTGACACGAAGGATCATGGCGTCCCAAAAGACCAAGCAAGCTGAAAGATCCCGAATGCCAAAAGTCCAATTGGTCTATCGAAAGTTTTCAACGATGCTAGTCAACACGTCGCTCTCTTCACGATCACCAACTGTTTCACGACAGAACAAAGGATCCGTCATGAACATCCGCCTCAAGGCCACTATCCAGACTGTCTAACCCTCCTCCGGTTGTCCCGGCGTCATTGTCACACCTCCATAATCCCCACCACAACAACAACACTGTAACGGAATATATCTTTTCATCAAAACGACTCCTGTTGCAGACAACCAACTTTGCACCAATGCAAACCGAATGTCTGCTGTCCCTCACCAACTTTGTCGAAATCTCATCCCTGACATGGGTCCTTTACTGCTGACCGTTTGAAACTCACAAGATCAGGCGGCTATCTGAAACTCCTCAAACCTACCGCAGCTTTCCCCAGCCGTCATCTTTTGCTGCCAGTCTTCAGATGACTCCTGCATAATAAATTGCTCCCAGTAAAGCCCAAGCTCTCAACTGAAAGACGCTTCAAGCTTTCGGACGTAAAAGGCCTCAGCTTTGAACTAAAAGAAGCCCCACGCTTTCGGCCAAAGATGCCTCAAGCTTTTGACTGACAGAACCTAATCCAAGCTTGAACCGAAAGTTATTTCATGACACCCAGTTTTGAAAGTCTCGACAAGACCTTTTCAGCAGTAGAATTCAACCCACCAACACGAATTCACCGACAACCAAGACATGGCCCCTTGTCGTACAACAACTCTGTCTCTTCACGTAACATCGGCTGCAATGATCGCTATTTGGATCAAGAAGGTCATCACAAAGTCTACGACGACCTAAAACATCCACTGTGCAAACAACAACATCATGGTCACAGCACATGATCTCGGGGCATCTTGGAACTTGGAACTTTCACAGTCAGTCTCGATTGCTGAAATTCTTCAAGCCACGTCCTTGAGAAGACAGACTGTCTTCACAAGCCACTACTCCAGGGACATGTCAAGACACGAAAATGGGCTACACCACCTGAGATCGATAGTAACAGCCAGATGTGTCGTCCAACCCCCTTAAGGACTCCACAACAAAAACGAAGACCTCCAGAAGACGGAACTCCATTCTGAGTGTTTCTGATCATTTTCAACAAAGTGCGAAGTTTGCTAACTTTTGGGGGGAGCTAGCCATGTGGTACCTGCTGCCATAACTGACGATGTCAGCGGTCTGACGATGTGCGGTGTAAATGCAAAAATTTACAGGTAGTGGATATTTTAATGCCGGCAACTAGAAACCCTAATTTTTCCGTCTAGTCAAAATTGGTTTCTATTGCCTTATCGAAAATATACACTACCCGTACCCACCTTTCCTCACTTCTTGAGTCACCAGACATATTAAGAGGAGAAAAAGATGGCGGGTTGCCACACCCGAAAGCTTTTATAGGATGGCTGCGCATGACGCTTGCACCCCCCCCCCCTCCTCCCCATATCCCACCACCACCAGTAGCACCAATCCCCAGCCCAGACCATTGTTTGTTTGTAAAAAGCTAGTCGCAAACTTGATAAAATATTCCGTTTTAGGGGCCCCCAGTAAAATAATTACAGTTTATATTTTCGCCCCTGATTCAGAGAAACTTTGCTTCTCAAAGCAAACTACTTTTCAGAAGTAGAATTTGGTGCAACTGGCTGTAAAATCACATGACATTGCTTGTATCTGAAATAGTTTTTTTTTATTTATGTATTTCTAACTTTCTCCTTTCAGAAAGCACTACCGGGGGTGAAGTATTAAGCCTACAATAGTACAGACCTATGACGAAAAGCTGGATGTTGAAAGCTCAGCCTTAATAATGCAAGATTGCCCATGCGAGGATGGAAGAACGAGAACATCTCCCAGGGTTCCCACTCAAAAATCTAAAACTAGAAAAAACTTTTATGACAAAACGGATCCAAATTTTATGTCAATCATCATCTTGTTTCTCTTTTAACCAACATATGGATAATTTTTACCCCATTTTTTTTCGTTTATAACAGTTGGCATTGGGGAGTTGGTTTTTGGGTGGTTGGACAAAATGAAAATGTGACGTACAACTTTTCATGACACACTCCAAGGTTCTGAAAAGTCTTGAATATATTCGACCTCCCCCCCCCCCCAGGTCCAAAATAATCTCACTTACCCACTCACCCCAAAGTAAGCGTTACTTGTGACTACTCAGGTTGCCTGTGGATGATATTCTATAGCCAAACGATTTCCAAATGTTTGGAAATATCACATTTTCAATGAAAGGAAAGGCTGGTTTAACAGGCATGTTCTTTAAAACATTCAAATATGTGGTTTTTAAATCTTGTTTGTATCCCAAGCTTTTTTTTTAAATGGAACAATGGAAGTAATTCTTCAAAACCTTGTAAGCATTCTTGAATACTGGCAATCGTTGATTACTGTGACATCGGAATGGCCTTGTAAGCAGGGAAAAGAACACAATCAGTACCTTCCTAAACGACCGAACACAACGCACCATCTTAGAGACAATTCGGCTCCAAACTTGACGTCGTGCGTGCGCAGTGATGTTGCATCAGCCGTTTAGTACACAGGGGCTTGGCACAAAATAGGAGCAGCCAGAAAAAAAAACTGCGAGCATCATTACCAACAATATTATATAGTAACAATAATAAGAAGGGCACCAATTTTTCCTAGGACAAAACTTGAGCTCTTTACTACAAACGAACACAGCTCACGTACTATAAGTCCGATCAGCTTCTCATAGGGCTAATTTTTAACTGTACTCTTGCTTTGTTCCAGCAACACAACAAACACCCCATTTAACGCCCAACAAAAGCATGTTTCTTTGTTGCCAAAACATCTTAACCTGATAATTTAGCATTACATTCCTCGAATGTGATTGTTCCCCTGGAGGTTTCTTCAGGTGTACGGATGCCTGCTTGCATGCCCCTAACGCGCATGCGCGAGGCAGTCCTCCCTTGTAAAAGCGACAGCGTGCACGCTATCGGCGTTCATTTTCCTCCAGCGATCGCGTCGTCTATCGCCTCCATGTTCGCCCTCCGGCTCTAACGCCGCCATTGAGATCCCATTACCGTGGCTCCCGCCTCCGCACAACACGCTCTTCGGCACGTCTCTGGTCTGCCCATAGCCGGGACGTCGCCGTCGAGTCCAGCCTCTCGCCCCTCCTACCACGACACTTGAAGCTCCACGTCTCACTGGGCCAGCCATGGAAGCCGTCGCGATCTGGATCGTCCATCGACGGCCTCTGCCTCCAACTCCCTCCCCGGCTATCGTCCGCCTCGCTTCCGCACGCTCCACTCCCGGCCCGTCTCCGGTCTGCCCATAGCCGGGACGTTGCCATCAAGTCGGGGTTGTTGCTCCGCCCCTCGACCTAGACTTTTGAAGCTTCACGTCTCACCGGACCAGCCGTGGGAGCGGTTGTGAACTAGATCGTCCATCGACGGCCCCTGCCTCCGACTCCCTCGCCGTCTTTCACGCTGATGTCATAGCTTCCGCACGCTCCACTCGACCCGTCTCCGGTCTGCCCATAGCCGGGACGTCGCCGTCGAGTCGGAGTTGTTGCTCTAGCCTTTCATCTCTCCCGCCTGACATCGAAGCTCCTCGTCTTTCCAAGCCCGCCATGGTTGCAATAATGGACTGAATCGCCTATCGTCAACCCCTGCCTCCGGTTCGCCGTCTTTCATCCGTTTCACTGATGCAGTAGCTACTGTACGCTCCACTCTCCGGCCCGCCTCCGGTCTGCCCATAGCCGGGACGTCACCGTCAAGTTGGGGCAGCAACCGTGAACTGGATCGCCCATCGACGGCCTCTTCCTGCGGTTTCCCCACCATCATTCGTCCGCCTCATTGACGCCCATGCTTTACCTCGGCTCGCTCTTTGACCCTCCGCTATGTGTGCGCCATCACGGAACTCCGATGCCAGCCAAGCCTCAGCGTCTTTTGTCCGCATATTTGCTGCTGTAGCCCCCATAAGGGGACCTACATCTGACCTTCCCCCAACTGCTTGTCTTTCGATTTTCTGGGTCACCAGTTTGTGTTGTCACCAATGAACTTGTCCTCGGATCCCTCCCTGCAAACTTCTCCGGGCACCAGTTTATCTCGACACCGCCCTGACGCTTCTTGACGACGTCGCCGCTGCTCTCCCAGCCTCCACCTCTTTCGTCCGCCTCACGGTTGCGGTGCCGTTTTTCCCAGGGTGAAGTCCCGTTAAGCTGGGAGCCTTTTGCCCACTCCACGTCTCCCGCCCTCCTCTCCACGTCTCTCGTCCGTTTTACGATTATGATGCCGCTCTGGACGGGACGTAAGTCCACTCACCAAGGAACTCCAAAGACGGTTGCCCTGCCATTTAGGTGACCTGCCTACACCAGGTAACCTCCGGCTACGCTGCATTACGCCCACTTCGCATTCATGATCCGCACGACCCTCCGCCTGCTTGCCGGATCGCCGTTCCATCGGCACCCTGACCCATCGGCCGCCGCCCTGCCTTGATGTAGTCCTGGCTGCCCGCTGACCTCGTCGCCGGCTCATGTCCGCCCACTACCGACCGACAACTCATTTGTCGCCCCAGCCTACCGCACGCCGGTCTTCGCTTCACCCCGATGACAATCAGGTTTTTTCTTCCATTCAGCCCGCCGGTCTCCTCCCGGAAGATCCCTCTCCCTACGGCCGGCCTCCTGCTCCCTTACATCCGACCGAAAGCTTATGGTTGGTTCAGCCCACCACTCAAGCCTTCATGCTGGTCCTCGCTTCACCACGTCTAGACTGCTCACTGGCCGTAAGGCCCTACGCTCCGACCGAAAGACGGCTACTCCTTCCGCTCTCCTCTTACCATATGGCCCCTCCGGACCGCCACAGTTCCTCTCCCGCCTTTCAATCGGCACAAGTCTCCGCTTCTTCTTCCCAGCTTTACACCGTCTAAAAGCTAACTCTGAAACCAACAGCGCTTTGGGCGGTCTCCCCTCGCTCCCGCTCCGGCTAACGCAACAAGCGAGCGAGCCGCAACTCTTGACCGCCGCAGCGCCTCTCCTACCTTCCAGCTGGCACAAGACTTCGCCTCCTCTTTCTAGCTTGACACCGTCCGAAAGTTAACTCCTACTTTCAGCCGAGAAATCAACAACAACCTTTCGGCCCGTTCCCCCTCACCCCCGCTCCGGCCAACGCAGCCAGCAGGAGCGAGCCGCAACTCCTGACTACCGCAGTCGCCACTCGTCACCAGGGAGCAGTAGCTCCTTTCATTGAAACCATGACACCTCCCGCCTCTCCTGCCTTCCAGTCGGCACAAGACATCGCCTCCTCTTCTCAACTTGGCAGAAACTCAACACGGAATTTCTATCCTTCATTGGAAACGGCTTTCGACCGACATTCTTACTTCAACCAATGGTCTGCCACAAACCAACCAGCCCTTCGGCCGAAGGTGGCCTTCACTCATCCAATCCCCTCGACCAATTATCTCCGAGAAAACCCAACGCCCTGATTTAAACCATCATAGGGTATTCTTCTACCTTTTCGAAAACAACCGCAACTCTGCGTACTCCGCTCGATTGAGTAGAAATGACTGACGACTAGTTGTTTACAATCACCCGAGTCCTTCCTTAGCCCATCTTCTTCTCCTCTCTG
Source organism: Lithobius niger (assembly GCA_023313725.1). Lineage (NCBI taxonomy): Eukaryota > Metazoa > Arthropoda > Chilopoda > Lithobiomorpha > Lithobiidae > Lithobius > Lithobius niger. The sequence continues at coordinate 102,905 of JAHWFP010022113.1, read as the reverse complement.
ACCCGCATGGATCCGCACAAGAGTTAATTGACCATGGTAACTTATAACATTCAGGGCATCTCCGCATGAAACCCATCATCTTGAGGGAATGCATCGACCTCCACCTCACACAACCTGACACAAAGGTCGCAAATAAAGACGGACTACACCGGCTGCAACCTATTGTTGCAACCTGTACAGTAGTCAATCCCCCTTAAGCATACAGAACGAAGCAGAAGCAAGGCAACCATAATGGAAGCTAAACATTCACAATGGAAGCAAGCCAACCGATGAAGAGGGCAAAAGACAACTTCGAAGTTCATCAACTGTTCTGAACAAAATGCGAAGTTTCCAACAACTTTTTGGGGAACAGCCTGCTTGCATCCCGGGGCGCTCGTGAGGGCGGTGCCTGCCACCAAACTTGAAGAGGTCTCCTGATAATGCTAAATTATCAGGTTAAGATGTTTTGGCAACAAAGAAAGAACATTTTGCCGGCCCCCAGCCAGGCCGGCTAAAAATTTTTTCTTTTTTGCCTAAAACATACTTAACCTACTCCCGCCCTGCCTCCCCTTACCATATGGCCCCCTGACCGCCTGACATATTGAGAGTAAAATGAATGCCGATAGCGTGCACGCTGTCGCTTTTATAAGGGAGGACTGCCACGCGCATGCGCGGTAGGAGCATGCAAGCAGGCGTCCGTACACCGGAAGAAACCTCCAGGGGAACAATCACATTCGAGAAATGTAATGCTAAATTATCAGGTTAAGTATGTTTTTAGGCAAAAAAGAAACCATTTTTAGCCGGCCTGCCTGGGGGCCGGCAAAATGTTCTTTTTATATTTTAAATATAAAAAAGTGACCGTATTTCGGTAAACCAGTATTTGATGGATAGAAAACTATCTCTGCATTTGCCGATACAACTGGCCTTTGTGAGTTTACACGCGAATCATAAAAAGTATTACTTTTTCGGAAACTACAAACCTCCTTCTACCAAACCGATGCATTTATTTTTAAATTATCGTAATAATTTAGCTGTGCGATAGCGAAAAAGCCACCGACAACACAAAACAACCATTGCATCCTGAACATCACCGCCATCGTTACGCAATCCCAGAATGCATGGCGCCAATGCGTACGGACTTTTATCTAAACACTCTTTTGATTGGTTGAATGGCTGGCAATGCCATCTAATTAACAAAAAAGGATTATCTATGGTTTAACACGTTATTTATTTTTATGTATTACTGCTTTATTGTAGAATTTGTTTTGATATGAGAGTTAATTTAAATATGACCAATGTGAGGGAAGTTTAGTCAGCAGTGCGAATCGCATTGGCGCTATGCATTCTGGGATTGTATAGCCATGGCGGTGGCATTGGAGGTGTAATGGTTGTTTTGCGTTGCCGATGGCTTTTCCGCCATCGCACAGCTAAATTATTACGACAATTTAAAAATAAATGTATCGGTTTGGTAGAAGGAGGTTTGTAGTTACTAAATAGGTAATACTTTTTATGATTCGCGTGTAAATTCACAAAGAAAAGGCCGGTTGTATCGGCAAATGCAGTGATATATTTCTATCCATCAAATACTGGTTTAGCGATATACGGTCACTTTTTTATATTTAAAGCATAAAAACGTGCTTTTGTTGGACGTTAGTGGGGTGTTTGTTGTGTTGCTTGAACAAAGCAAGTCTACAGTTAAAATTGAACCTAATGGGAAGATGATCGGACTTATAGAGTTATAGTACGTAAGCAGTGTTTGTTTGTAGTGAGAAGTGCAATTTTTGTCCTTGGAAAAAATGGTGTCCTTCTTATTATTGTTACTATAAATTATTGTTGGTAGTGACGCTCGCAGAGTTGTTTATTTCCTGGCCGCTCCTATTTTGTGCTAAGTCCCTGTGGTTTAGTACCTTCCGAAACTGCAATCACAGCTCAGCAAAATCAACAAGCTCAACAGAGCACTCGTTAGTCGTATCTTTAACGTGACCAGACGTTGCTAATTGATGGGACCAGGCTAGGCTAATGGATGTGACCAGGCGCGAGCAATGCCAAATTGCAAACCATCTCGGGGAGGTGGTTGTGGGGATTGCCAGTGGTGGAGCTTTTGAGCATGCGTGATTACCATAAACTGACTAATCGCTGACGATGGTTGACGTAAGCAAGCCAAATCAACGCGGCTATAATAGGAAATGAGCTGAACTGTCACCAACAGTGGTGCGTTTAGTTCGTTCTGTTCGGTGCTTCAGGAAGGTTGTCGCAAATCTTGTTTACTTGCATATTTGTTTACTTTCATGTTTGCTGGGGCCAATGGCCAATCTTAGTTTTGGGTGTCCATTCTTTCATAGGTGGACATTATCTATGTCTTATAATTTAGTTTCCGGTTCCTGCCTCCAGAACCCCCTAAAACTTTCTATTACCCACAATACTCTGGCCATTTCATGGTTGTCAGGGGCAACCAAATCGTATTTAAGCAAGGGGGCCAGCATGGTAAAATCAGAAAGCCTTCTGGCCAGCCAACTGGCTGGTCCTCCTTCAACCCCTGCTAGGTTCCCTAGTTAGGGGGATTTTGGCTTTTAGGCCTTTAGTAGGCCCAATTTTGGTTAGGCGCTTTTCCCCCAACCTAAACTAAGCCTATTTACCCTAACTTAACCCTAAAGTTCCCCAGCTTCCCCAGTCTTTTGGTTCAGTCTAATTCGGTAGCTCTCCCACAGTTAGGTATTTTTGGACAGTGGTGCCAAAACCCGGGAATAAGGCTGTTCGGGAACTGATCTTGTGTCCTTTGAGTTTACTGCGAATTTAGTTAGGCCCAAGTTAGGGTTCTCTTGTTTGGGTTTTTGTTAGGCCCGTTTTAGGTGTTTTGGGAGCTTAAGGTGAAACGTGGGTAAGCCGAGCAATGGCTAAGCCTGGGCCTTAAGTTCCATTGTGTAGTTAGGCCTATGCTACTAGTTAAGCCTAACGTGTTCAGATCTTGAGCTGAAATTTGGTAGGGGCATACAGAAGGGTCTTGGGGATCCGTTTTTAGGGTTTTTGGCGTCAAGCCTATTTTTAGGCCTATTTTGGATTTTTTGGGTTTTAACCTTAGGAGGTAAAACAGAAACGTTTTTACTTCAGACAATTTTTTAATCTAGGCTTAGTTTGGCTGTAAAGCCTACTTTTGAATTTTGGGTGTGTTTAGTGAAAGGGGAACACTAACTTTAGCGTTTGGTTGCCTTATGGCAATTTCAATTGCCTTTCAAGCAATTTGTGTTGGTTGCTCATGAGGAGCAATATTTTCTGCTACGGTTTTTTTCCCCAAAGGGTTTTTTTTCCCATAAATCAACCTAATTTTCGGCTTTCAGAACTAACTTAATTTATGAGAGGTGTGTCGAGTTTTGGTGAGTCATTCTAGCAGTTTTGGTTTTCTTAAACCATGTTTTTTTCGATCGTTTTAGGTGCATCGTAATTTGTAGTTTCAAGTCCGTACTTGAAGACGTGTCTCGTTATGTCAGCTGTAGCCTTTTTTTGTTGAGTCGTTTGAGTAGTCTTGGGACAGTGTAGTTTTCATGCAGGAGTCAGTCTTGGGACCTCTTAGTTTTCGTGCAAGAGTCAGTCTTCGGACCTCGTAGTTTGTGTGTAGAGGAGTTTCGTGCAGAGTTGTCACTCGTAGTCATTTGGACAAGGTGTTGACGGTAAATCCGTCTTTGAAGGGTATCATTTTCTCATGTTCTTTTGGGAATACTTTTTTTCAACAGCTTTCATATTAGTGACATGTGCTTTGATGTATGTGTTTTTCTTTCAGCTTACAGTTTTACAGACAATAGTTTCAATAAAAATTCAACATGGTTAGAGTGTTACAAGATGTATGTGTTCAAGTTTAGACACAAGATTTGCGATGTGTAATTTTTTCAGAGCTTCGTGTGGGTGTTGGAGTATGTCGCAAATCTTGTTTACTTGCATGTTTGTTTACTTTCATGTTTGCTGGGGCCAATGGCCAATCGTAGTTTTGGGTGTCCATTCTTCCATAGGTGGACATTATCTATGTCTTATAATTTAGTTTCCGGTTCCTGCCTCCAGAACCCCCTAAAACTTTCTATTACCCACAATACCCTGGTCATTTCGCGGTTGTCAGGGGCAACCAAATCGTATTTAAGCAAGGGGGCCAGCATGGTAAAATCAGAAAGCCTTCGGGCCAGCCGACTGGCTGGTCCTCCTTCAACCCCTGCTAGGTTCCCTAGTTAGGGGGATTTTGGCTTTTAGGCCTTTAGTAGGCCCAATTTTGGTTAGGCTCTTTTCCCCCAACCTAAACTAAGCCTATTTACCCTAACTTAACCCCAAAGTTCCCCAGCTTCCCCAGTCTTTTGATTCAGTCTAATTCGGTAGCTCTCCCACTGTTAGTTATTTTTGGACTAAGGTACCGAATGTCACAATCGGAAGAACTACTATTTCTCTTGAATTTTCGGTGGTTGAAGCTGTGCACAGGATATTAAATACACATTTGTTGTTCCGACCACCTTTATCAGAAGCGCAAAAACAAATTACAGTTTGAAGGTCACATCAGTGTCGGTGCCAGTCAAATCAGCCATGTCGACTCGTGTACCACTGATTTGTATGGTAGTTGAGTTGTTCTTTCCTCAGGTGGTTGAGGTCTGAGAAGTCTGGTGGAATCAGTTGTCCTATTTTCCCATAGGCAGGGCTGGAGATGTTTATAAGAGAGGCCGCCCTCTGTGTTTGAAAATGCCTCGTGGCCAAGGGATTCAAGCCCCCTCAGTTGGGACTCACTGGAAGAGTTGGATTGATGAACTGTAGCAGCTTCCCAATCGATGACATCCCCAGGATTAACATTCAGATGCATGGTAATTCCATAATGGTTTTTCTCTTTCTCATGACTCCTAGATGTTCCTTGATCCCTGCCAGGAGTTGCGTTAAGTCTCGCCAATGTAACCACATTTACAAGACATGCACAGAATCCAATACACCACTCCCCTCCACCATTCCAACATGTGCTACAGCAGGGTGTTTTTGCTTACCACAGAAGTCCCCGAACCTGAAGATCTGCTTAGGAAGACAGTGCAGAAGCCTCTTTTGAATACGACACTGTCACCTGATGAGGGACCTCCTCCTCCCCAACCCCCTCTTAGTGTTCCCTCCCCCTAGTTATTCCATCGACCGGTTCCCCCAGTGAATGGCACTGACTCTGATGTAGCCTTGGAACTGTAATTTATTTTCGATGAAGGTGGTCGGAACAGCAAATGAGTATTTAACATCCTTTACACAGCTTAAACAACCGAAAATTCAAAAGGAATAGTAGTTCTTCCGATTGTGACATTGTGTTCTTTTCCCTGCTTACAATCTTGTAAACATTACAAGATGGGAGATGGGGAGGCCGTTTATCCATCATAAACGAAGGCGTCTTTAGAAATCTTGGCTTCCGTATGGGCCACTTGTGAAAAGTTCATCCTCTTAGTGTGAATTATTTTACAGCATTTTCTGCAAATTTCTTATGTTTTTTGATATTTATGAAACAAAACAAAATTTTGTGACAATTTTATGACTTTTCGATAAAATCAAAGTATTGTATGACATGTGGGAGCCCCGGTAACTGGTAAAAATTCAGGAGAGTAAAACCACCAAATCTTGCATCACCACTTTCTGCTGTATCTTTACGAACTATTATTGTTCAAAAGGAATTTGTTACCAGGTAGCCTAGGAATGCGGACTGCTCACCCTATCAAGACATCAAAGTTTACTAATGAACTTTTGCTTTTACAAAAACTTGACTGTTCACCATTGAGCGATATCAGTTGAGATTTGTTCACTTACAGAAAGTTGAGTTCTCAGTATAGCCTTACCAAAATTACTAAACAGCCTATTTAGCTTTAGTAGGTGATAGTGCTAGCAGTTTCCGTGTAATTTTCTAAACGTTTAAACGACCTTATTAAACGTTCGGTTAACCGAAAACCGTGAAAAATCTAACGTTAGCAACACCAACGCAACGAACTAAAAAAAAAAAATGTGACCATAAAATTCAATAACTACATTTTACTAATTTATTTAAAAAAATTAAGCAACACGAATCACACGTTATGTAAACAAATCGTATTTATTCTGAAATAAAACAAATGTTGAACAATAGCCTAAATTAAAAAAAATTAAATAAGCAGGAATTGCGGGAAACCCTCACACATTTGTGATTGTTTTACGATCTCGGATTAGACTGCACGCTTTGGAATTTAGCTTTGTTAACCATCCAGTGGTTAGTTGTTTTGAACAATTTGTAGACAATTGTTTAAAAAAAAGTTTTAATTGTTTAATTGCCTTACGTGGTGATATTTCATCCATTCTGCAGTGTCCCGCTACGTTTCCGGTGAGCGCGGTTAAAACCCGTCGCGACTTAAGCCTAACCGAAGCTGGTTTCGATTTCACTACCAAAACCGGAAGTGCAGGTTTTACAGCAGCTGACAAAGTTGGATGCAGCGAAAGCAGCTAATATTCTGGTAGTTTTAACGTTAACTACCAAATAAAGTCACAAAATAGCGTTTGTTGAATTAAAACTTTGTGCTGTTGTGAGGTAAATAATCAGATTCGGTTAATCGTTTAGCAATATAGAAAAACGTATACACGTAAATTTTCTTTTAAACGTTTAAACGGATAACCGTTATAGCACTAGTAGGTGAGAGTTCAATATTGTGTATTTGTTAGACTGGGTTTGTATGTCGTAAGCACTTGATGGGAAATTCCTATCGAACATAATGTTCACCTTATTTTCATAATAAATTGTTTTCTGTACAAAAATAAGTTCTAACCTTATTACAAATGAATGCGTGCTTACTATTATCATAATTTCTATATGTCCACCTGCAATTTATAGCATACCTTCTCGTAATGCAATCTCCCCTAGAGAAGAAACCCTCATAAGCCTATGCCTGGCAGATCGGTAGCCTTGATAAGCGCATGAGTGACGCACTCCTATAAAAGCATTGGCATGGGACTGTGTCTCATCTTTCTTCTCTAGCTTCCGTGGCATGTGGTCGCTCTCTCCAGCTCTCCGTATCCTTCTCATTTGGCGCTTATAGGCCTTTTGTACTACTCTTGACCTTCGGTCAACATTCCACATTCGTCACATTTGAGGCTTACGCCTGCTTGCGACCTTCACTGTCCTTTCATTTTGACCACAGCATTTGGACATCAAGACCTCTTCACCTGTCGTTGCATCTTTGACCAGCCTTCTTCCACAACAGGATCCCTGTCTGCAGTTCTCTTTGGTCTCTGTCCACAGTTCCTCCAGCCCACGACCCTGTTAAAAGGAACCATGGTAACCGCAACACACCATTCAAGATGCCTCTGGTCATCCGACACTCCTGTAGTTAGATGCGTCGTCAACACGTTTCCACCTTAGTCCCTCGGACCATTCCCTGAGGCCTGACACTCGGTCTCCTACGCTCTCCATCAATGCATCTTCGGTTTGTTTACAGGGCACCGCGGCTAAGTATTCGTACCCAGACCGAGGCTGGGCCCGGTGCCGTTTCCTGTGATCCACTTTCGGTTCCCTGTGTTCTCGGTCAGAACTCCTTCATCTACCAGTGTCAATCTACCAGTGTCTTCCTCCTGTGACCTTCTGTCGGCACGACGAGTTCCTCTGCAACTCCTGGATTCATTCCTGAATACATTCATCGGCAACTCCTGCCGCCGGTCGCATGTCTCTTGTTAACAAAAACCTAGCTGTTATCACTTGGATCCTCCATTTGGTCCCTGACTCGTCGTTTCCTTCAACCTCGGCCCACGGTCCCCTCGAACCTCAGTTCATGGTTCCCCAGACACTTGGGTCTGTTAAGGAAGCCCAAGGGAACTGTAGTTGTGCAATGAAGCATTTACGTTCGCCGACAATTCCTGCTTTCTGTCTTCTGTCTCTTCGAACCGCCTCTTTAGGTAAACCACCGACATTAGCTTATGCCCGGTCCCGCACCCCGGATCTCAGTTCCCCGGGCCCATAGGCCTATTCAAGACATCCAAGGGAACCGCAGTGTTGTTCCACATCGCTCTACAGCTTAGCTGCTGGCCTGTCAACGATTCTTTCACTACTACACCGCAGTAAATCTACATCTTGTTCCTACGGCGATATAGCCCCTCTTCTTTGGCCCTTCTGACCTTCTTCGTTCGAAATGGGGGGCCGTCACAAGTCTACACCAGATTCCTCTATATGACCTGATCTTCAAGACTACTTCCATCCAGCAATGTAAGAAGTGGTGTTCCAGCCCTCATCAACAGTGCCACTCTGGGCCCCACCAGGCCTGCTCTCTTTGGAATATGCCGACAATTGATAAGAGGGCATCGCCCATCTTTACCTTGGTCTCCAGTGGGTCCCCACCTGCCCTTCCTCCGGCCTCAACACCGACAGTACTATTCGGAACAACCAGTGACTACCAACACCGGTTTTCCTCTTCTTCACCAGGTTCTACAATTATGGTTCCTCCACCATCGTTTTCACGGTTACCGGTACCTTTAGCCATCAGTTAGTGCAACTCTACCACAACCAGACGTCTTCGCCTCATCACTACTTTCGACACCTGTCTCGGTGCCTTCGGTCCTACCTTCTACACCGACCGACAAACCACCAATGTGGCAACCTTCAGGGAGTGCCCTTGCATTCCTTTCGATAGGCATCTCGCTTGGCCTACTGCGCTACAGGTTCCTGGGAACTATTCATCTTCGACAACATAATAAACCCTGTTCTTCAAGATAACGTCAACAACAGTAATAAGAAGCCCTTCGTCAATTGTGCTCTTTTCCAGCCACACGACACCGACATGAACACATCACACCTACTGACCCCCATCTTCACGGTTACCACACCGGTCCCATGTTCCACACTACAGTTTCTTGTTCAGGAGTTTGCCTCTACACTACACGACTTCCAGTCACCATCCGCCTTCCAAGATCACCGTCATCTCAAACCCGCCCAGACAATGATCACCGCGAGGTAATGTGGTTTGTAATTTCTCTTATGAACTCGGCTTATTCCTTGGACCCAGAACCCGACCGTCTTCCGACTCTTGGTCTTCCTCCCAGTTCCCTCGTGTGATGCACCAGGCACCGGACCATCATCCGGAGCTTCTTCAATTATTGTTGATCCACCTCGGACCGACGGTCGGATCACAGAATCTGGCATTCTGGGGTCGCCGGGTTGCAGCACGGGTACTCGTTAACGTTGGTCCCTTCTCCATTTTTTGACGAGGTCTTCCTAACAATAAAAAAGACAGGTAATGATATTCATGGCAACAACAAAAACTAAAACTTACCAGTGGCACCTGGTGGAAGTTTGTTTTTATTGCCTAAATGAAAATATACATTACCGTTACCGTCTGGTCTTCCCACTCGAAACCAAGGTTTCTTGAAAGGAAGAAAGATGATAATTGCCACGACTTGAACATTTATATACTGAGGCCTGTGCTGGCGCAAAGAAGGAGAGCTGGGAGCCCAGTAGAGAAGTCAATTTTTCATTGCTAGGGATTAAGCCACAAATAGGAAGGAATTGCTAACAATAAAAGACAGGTAAAGAATATTTTCATTTAGGCAATAAAAACAAACTTCAACCAGGTGCCCCTGGTAAGTTTTAGTTTCTAGTCGTCGGTAGGAAAATTTCAACTACCTGTAAATTTTATTGCATTCGGTTCCTAGATGTTCCGAATCTGTCTTGAGGTTTTTCGCTCTCTTGATCCGGCCAGTGCGCAACC
>JAHWFP010022113.1:67561-93209 GCA_023313725.1 Lithobius niger | reverse complement strand
GTACAGGTAGGTTGGGCGGGAAGAGTTACCTTGCTGTTAAAAATAATCGAATTGTGGCTTAAAATAAAAGTTGCTGCATAAATTGTTTTAAAAGAAAATCATGGTGATTCGAAGAGATGTTAAACAGCTTGAAATAAAAAATACAGGGTACCACAAAAAACTTAACGGTCCAACTTTTCTAGTTAGCACCCCTCAGAACCAGGAGAGGACAAATCTTCCCATTTCGTTAGATTTGATTTCTGTCCTGTCCTGGTTTTGAGGGGATGCTGACTATGTTGGGTCATCAGTTTTTTGTGGACCACCCTGTATTGCTACGCAGGTAAATAATTTGTCGATTTTAAAAGGAAAGTCGTCATGGTGATTAGAAAGAGAGAGTGGATGAGCAAGCTGGTGAGCAAGCTCGTAAGAATTTGAACTTAAGTTCTTATGAACCTGCTCACCATAGTTATTCACTCTTTCTAATCACCATGACGACTTCAATACTTGATATAGTTAAAAATAAAATAAACTATGACTCTAGCCTTTGTCTTCAAAAGTTGAGCCAGAGTGATAACTGACGATGTCTGTCATAACGTTTCATATCGCTGAAGATGAATAGCAGTGGTTGTGTGGGCATATTTATTTATACCCTACGCTCCCTGCAAACCCAAACACTCAACACACCCGTAAAATTTACATCTATTTCCAATTCCAAGATATTGAAAGTTTGGATTATTCCGTTGGATCTGTCTTGAGGTTTTTCGCTCTCTTGATCCGGCCAGTGCGCAACCCCACTGCGCATGCGTCACCATGTGCAGCCTTCCTATAAAAGCAGACGGCCCAGCCTGATGGGCATCTCTTTTCCTCAAACTCGCGCCGAAGACTCATCGCTCCTTATTACCCAGCCCATCTTTTGTCTCTTGAAGACGGCAGCTAGCAACTATCGCCTCGCAGAAGACTCGGAACAAGAAGCTTTCATTGAAAGTCCAATATGCCTTCGTTTCTTCTCACCTAAGCTTTCGCTGAAAGTTCAAGATGGCGTCGCATCTTCTTTCGCCTGTAACATGCCGAAGTCGCACCACCTACGAGACGCACCCATTGAATCCTTCCAAGATGGCGTCCTATCGTCTTCAACTTTCGCCCAAATCTTTCGTAGATGATAACTTCATGGACCGACTGAATCCGACGGCAGTTATGTCTCTCCCGTTTCATCAAGCCTGCTGTCCTCCGCCTGCCATCGGTACCTAAGCTTTCAACCCTCGTCACCACCTGCAACCTTACCGTAGATCATCTAAAGTTTCTTTTGAAGCCTACGTCAAAGCCTCCCGGTTTCTGTCAAGCAGGAACCGTCCCGCCACCCCCCAGCCAGTCCCCCCAGCCTGGGCCAGCTGAACATTGTTTCTTTTGCCTAGGAAAATCTAGGTATCTTTTGTTAGGCAACAATCATCACAACAAACATTACATAAATTCAATTGTCGAGGTTGTAAACCACTGTAGCGCGGTGCCATATTGTCAGTGTCTTATATCTTGAAGCATAGTTGGGCACATTTCAGGTACTTGCAAAAAAATAATAATGCGGTACAAAAATTGTGTTGCTTAAATTGTGTTGAAATCAAGAGCAATAAGACACCTGACAAAAATTACCTCGTGTAGGAATGCCAGCTAAGCTGCTTTCAATGCAAAATCTGACCCTCAATAACGTTGAAAATGTGTAACTAGCTAGCTAGCTAGCTGATTCTAGTCCGCTCATTCCCTTGGTAATTTCCATAGGGCGATTATTCATCGATACCGACATAACGGGAACCCTTCCAGCTTATGAAATTGGACGAATGGCTGCAGTGATACGAACTGCGTACCTTTTATGGTTGGGAGCCTAGGGGTGTAACGGGGATGGGGGCGGTTAACGCTCGCTAAAACCCTTTGAACCCCCCCCCCACTTTTTTTTTGTAACGGGGATGGTGTGCGAGGGTGCGTAAGTATGAAAATATTGTTATAACCATTGTTAGTATTGTCGGCATCGTCTCTCATTGGACAGCCAAAGTTCGGACAATGACAATGTGTATACTGACATGTATGCCTAAACACACACTAGTGTAGCACGATAAATCTAAACAACGTTGCCAAAGAAATTGTATTCACGTCCAATTCACGAAAAATAAACCACCGTTGGAGGGGGAAAATGGCCGGTCGGTCTCACCCGAATGCTTTTGTAGAGGATCCTCGCGCATGTGCAAGATGGGTTATGCAGCCAGCAGTCTCTTCACAGCTTTAAAACTCCAGCGAGAGAAGCATACTTCAGGGAAGAATGCTACAAATTTTCAGGTATTGTATATTTCCAAACGGCAATATAAAATCCTTTGTGTCCTGTCGCAGGGTATCACAGTTTGAATCTAGGAATAAAGCCGCAGAAAAAAGGCTTGGAAAAAAGTCACTGAAAGAAGCCACAGTCAAAAAAGCTGCAGTAAAAAAATTTTCTGGTGAAATACGGCCCAGGGCAACTGACCTAAAACCTGACCTAACATGTAACAAAAACAACACGAAAAACTACAACAAAATATAGACAAAACAATTTAGCTTTTTCCTTTGGCTGTTTTCCCACCGCATTTCTTCCTTCGGTTGTTTCTTCCAGGCTAATTTTTTTTCATGTTTTTTTTTTGGCATGCACCTTCAGTTCAAACTGATTCAACGTTTTGATTACAGCAGATTCTAAGGATGTAAACATATTTTTGCAAAATTTATGGTTAAATTTAATTCAAGTAAAAGAAACGTCGTGTGCTGGTTTTCGAGATATGGCCCCGCCTAACACTGACTGGTTTAAGTGCACTTCGATGCGATTTGGGTTTTAATAAGATTTCTCATAGTTTGGATTTTTACGAACCTGGAACTCTTTGCTCAGACACAGCCAAAAAAATGGGAGAACAAAATGAGAGTTTGCACACTATAATACTAAGTGGCTTAAAATAAACATATTCCAGACAGACCTAGAAAAAAGTGTGTGCAGGTTTAGCTGAAAATTACACACATATGTTTAACAAAATTCGATGGGTTCCGAAGACTTCTCGATGAAGAACAACAGTGAGTTATTTCCCTTCCACACCGGACAGCTCCGTCCCCCCCCCCCCCCGGCTACTTTTTGTACACATACGGAAAAAAAAGCATTTGAGGCAAGTCATGGCCCGGTCCTAAGGACGTGGGGTTATGTGAGGCTGTGGGAATGGGAAAGGGTGCCGAAAATCCTGCCCGCCTCAAAACTAATATGAAAAAAAAACAATCGTAATCCTTTAAATGCAGTAATTTCGTCAGATCAGACTTTTGTGTAGACTTCGTAGGGGGTGTGTCGGGAGAGAATTCAATCTACTCTTTAAGGGCGCCCGCGCACTGCGTGGCCAGTGGTCGTTGCGGCCAAAAAACACGGCGACGTGCCAAGCGGCCACGTCCGTTTTTCATTGATAATTCTCAATCACGTGGTGAAAAATGAACCCGGAGAAGGTATGGTCGCCCAGTGACCCCTGTGGCCAAGTGCGCGTTGCTACATAATGCCGTGAGTATTTTCGTTATGTGCACGGAGGCCCCTAAACAGCGAAAGGAGTGAGGTACTAAATGAGCATTGAACTAAGCAGACTTTCGGGGAGGGGGGGGGTCACTTGAAAAAAAAAGTCTAGACTTTTTTATCACCTTTTTTTTGAATGACCGCCGTGTCCCCGTAAACCTTACAGATGTTCCTCAAACAACACTTACTGCCTGAGGGGGGGGGGCAAATGGTTCCTTGCCCGACCAGGGATTAACACTCGTAGAGGGCTGGTGTTTATTGTGGCTTTATTTGCCTCCCACAAAAAGGACTTTTCTTTTTTTAAATAATAATTTCTTCCTGTTAATAACAGTAAAACCCCACAAATTCTGAGACGAGGAAACTAACCTAACCTAATAACGCCCCAAACATTGTTCATTGCATAATCATTCCCTACCTGGTGAAATTCAGTCAAGTTGTTTAACTACCTTATCAGACCTAATCAGTAACACCACACTGGAATTCAAACTTGTTTTGGATTTTATTTTTTCTGTGAATTTCACGTAAAAGTGGGGATACGCCAATTACCACTTTTCAATGTAAGTGAAGCGTTTTAACGAAAATAAACAAATTGCTTATTAGATTGTGTAAACGAAAGTACTTACGCTTACGATTAAAATGTGTTGCAAACATCAAACTACAGCATGCAAAAACACTGCACTGAGAGATATGAAAGGGCAGCGAGTATAAACAAACGCCTGTCGTAGCACCTGGGGACGCCAGTAAAGACTAGTGTGCAGCCATCTACATTTAAAAAATCACTAAAAAATGTTAAAATTTTTTGTCTAGGTAGCTGCACACTGGTCTTCACTGCAGTCCTGAACGCTACCATCATAGGGGCTCGTCACAAAATACGAATATGCCGGCAGGACGAAAAAAATAACACAAAAACACACAAAATTCGTAATTTGTGACGAGCCCCTGTGGCTACAACAGGTGTTTGTTTACAACGCAACGTGTTTTACGCGGGTGTTTGAATATTAGGGCTAAACACATTTTACGTCGAACACTACAAAACCGTTTACTTTTTGAAAGTATGCTATCCTACAGCCAATGCTATGTGGAAAGATTTTCAGCTAAAACGTCTATAAAACACTTAGCCTACTAGATCAGTCTAAACCGTGTTTTGCATATTTTAAAACAACCATATTTGCATTGCACAAATTCTTCTCCAGTGGCGATTCTTCGATAGGCCATTAAAGTGGGCGAGTGCATGGCACACCGATAACGGACGGTTATGCCTTCATTACGGGAACGAAAACAATCTTAGTAGTTGTAGACTGGAGTACAAGTCAGCCAGTCGATGTCTGAATGAATTGCATCGCTGTGTCCTTGAAGCATTCCAAGGCAGACGATTGTTGTCGCCTTTGCTTCGTCGGATCGTTAAGTCAAAGGACTCTGTTGTCGGCCAGGTAAAAGCATTTTGGGCTGCTGATTGGATGTTGTGCAACCATGCTGCCATTGGTGGAAAAAAAACGAAACCGAAACTCCCCAACGGTAATGATAAGTTGCTAGTCGAAGCGCTTTTTATTTTAGTACGTATTACAGCGGCAAGAGGACAACGTGCATGACCCGTAAGCTATCGACGAGCGCCGTTAAACCGTTCTAACAGAAAAACGATGGTGACTCCCGCGTCCCAAAGGACGTGTATATAATGCGCTCCTGCTTGTAGTAACCATCCGAATATTGTTTCAGTAGCCATTAAAAATGGGCTTAACCTCTTCATGTGACCCGTTAAAATTCGCCAAAAAAAATCAGTGCCCAGTAAAATGTTCACATTAACATCTTCACCAGGTCCCATTAATTGCGACCAGCTTTGAGAACGTTTATTGTGTAAGTAATTTTCAATGCGATCCGTTTCCCATAAGTGAACTCAATCATAAATACTAGGCACTTGAAAAGCTTCTATTTGTAGTTGTACATTGTTATTTCCCGCATGCAACACAGGCAAGCGACGACTTATTTGCGATTTACTGTGGCCACCGAAAGTATGCACCACAAGTGTTTCTTCTTGCCCTGACAAAAGACCTAACAATACGATCGGTAACAAATGATCGTTCCGAGCCACCATCCAGTAACATGACAACTTGCTCCATTCCATGTTTACTCTTTATCCAGACATGTATAGTTTGCAACACAGACATATCAGATGTATGTTTCTTTGAAGCATTTGTGAGACATGTTGCTGCAGTAAGTACAGACTTGGTTTGATCCTTAGTCTTCTTGCGACTCTCTTTTAGGGCACAAAAAGGTATGATGCGATTGCTGACAAGTGCGACAAACAACTGGCATGCAACATGAGGAACTTTGATGAAATTTTTTTTAAGCAATTGAAGCATCTTCTGAATTTCCGCAACGCGTTACGACGAGCAGAATTCGTAACTTCATCGACACACATGGAAGAAAAAATGAGCGGCGCTGTTACAAAACACACGGAAAGGTGTTTTCTGATTGTTGCAACTTGCTGCTGCGATATTGGCACCTTGCGTTTGTGACCAGTGCTGACGATGTGCTGAAATTTGCTTCATTTTTTCCAAAGTGATTCAGGTTGTCTTCTCGCGCATTTTCCGTCGAAATCCTAAAAACTTGTTCAATATTTATCAACTCTGTTTTGATGAAATCCAGCAAGATGGCTATGTCGACATTCCCGGGGCTGCATGGTTTACGATTCCACTCTGTTAAAAGTGATGTAGGTATCGACTTCAATAAAATTTGGCACAATATTGCTCCCATTGATGACACATATGTTCCAAAATTTGCTAATGCTCTCATGCTGACTTTAAACTCTTCCAATAACCTGCGTAAATCTCGGCCATCCTTAGTCATTTTAACGAAAGCGGTCTTTAACAGCTTGTTAATGTGCTCATTAACCAACACTTCCTTCCGGCTATATTTTTCTCTTAATAAGCTCTTGGCTAAGTTGTAGTTTGCTTCCGTTAAATTCAACCCTTCAATTGTCCGGGCTGCATCGTTAACCAGAAATCCACGCAGATAATTAAATTTGTCAATTTTTGAAAATGATTAGTTTGCATCTATTCCTGACTGAAACTGGTCCCGAAATCGTTCCCAGTCGCTTTGTTGTCCGTCAAAATTGCGTACTTGTAACTTGGGCAGTTTTACATTATTACTTCTCGACGTTGCCCCTGCAGCCACTGGCGCTGGTGTCACTACCTTGCTTCTGGCTAAAAACCGATTTGCCTTTATTTTTTCAGCAATTATACGGTCTACCAAATCCTCTTTTATTTTTACTTCACTATCTAGTTCTGCTGCGTCACTCAGCTCCTCGATTTTTTGGCAGAATTGGAATTAGCATTAACTTCGTAGCAATTAATTGGTTTTAGCTTATTTCCACTTCGTCCTGGTCTTTCTCATCAATATTTTTTGCCAATTTAACAAATGTATATTCTATAGAATCCTTCCTTGATATTCGACTCTGATTCAGTTGATTTAAATCCATGATATTTGCCTACAATCAATCTACTTGCGTATGAGTAAAATTATTTCCCTTCAATTATGCGTTAGATTATTAAAGATTGACTGGCACAAAGGCCCGGGTTTTTCCACCCACGTTTCACCTTTGGCTTAATTAAACAAATTTACACAACTAACACAGCCTTTTCTCTTAGTTTCCTCTTTGACATTAGTACCATTTCACTCGAAAAAAAATTATTACGAGGAAATGAACACGTAAATATAAATGACGTTTAGCAGTACATAAATAAAATGTTTGCTTCGGGTTATTTGCGATTTTTTTTGACTTTCTACTGCAGTTGCTTACTTCTTTTTTTTGCGCGGTTGCCTACTTTACGTTGCCCTGGTCCTGTTCACATTGGTTTCGGCACCAAAACATGTTGCGTGAAGGAAAAAGGAAAAGATGTCACCTAACCGAACCAGGGGATCCCTAGAGAGTGAAAGGCATTAAACTGAGGGTACGACTTACGCTACCTCAATACTATGGTAGTACCTGTCCAACCGGCTCGGATTTGAGTCTCTAACCGGCGGCTCATATCTAGCTTTACGAGTGACACAGGTCCCTGTAATTACCTAGCAATTATGTTGTTAGTAGCAAGCTATCTTACTCCTCTAAGGACCATACAAACCTGGTTCGGTGACCGCAAGCAACCCTGGGAATGCAACTCGTCACCCTTTACCTCGTTGGACACAACATGGCAGCTTTAGGCCTATCCCTAACGTTAGGCCCAACTTAGGACGTCATTACAAATTACAGAGAAAAGGCTGGTGATGTTGCTGGGAACGCAATCCCAAAACGAAGTGATCTTTAATTAACAACAATTAATAATACATGAAAAAACGCTCGAGAGAGTAACAATATCAAGTAGACATATCCAACAATACAGGCACTACGAACTACACTGTAATGAATATATAAACCCCTAATATGGCGCTCTCAAATAACAACCAGTCAATCCACTATTTAGCAGATCTTATGTACACTTTGAATTCGCAATATTTTGGTAACGAATATGTATAGACTTTTTGAAAATTTATCAAGAAAGGTTTGTGCTCCATCCAAATTTCCTTTTCCGTGCTATTAAGAATAACAGTACTTAAGATACCATTCATAGTAAGACTGACATGTCCACCTGCAATGGCTCAGTGGTAGGTTTCTGGTCTGCAAATCAAAAGATTGTTGGTTCAAGTCTGCTTGCAAGCAATTTTTTTCAAGCATCAAGGAATGATAGTAGTACCCATAAATTTGATGTGGGTACATTCCTAATTTCAAGCGGCCTTGAGAAGGTCCTGTAAAGGGTTTGGTAAGAGGCAGTTAGGGGGTAGACGATTTAGGGAATAACTGAGGAAAATTGGCACCCCATAGAATGTTGTTGGTTTGTTTTTTATTGAATTTCAGGCAGCTTTAGGAAGGTAGGGGAGCCAAGTAGGCCAGGCAATGTTGGGTACACTTTTGAACGTTTTTTGACTTAGGCAGGAGTTAAGAGGACCCACCAGATGATGTCGGTGTCAGTTTGACTGCTTTGGGACTGTTTTATTTGGGTTTCCCCTCCAGCAATAACCCAAAATATTATCCTTTTGCAATGTTAGACCCATGGTACCTTGCTGCTACTCTTGCCCTAGACACCTAGTCATCCTGAAAGCCAAATACCCACTGACTGGTCACATGATCTTGCTCAAAAACCTCTGGCATATTAATTTCCATATTATTATTATTATTATTATTATTATTATTATTGGCATATAATTAATTAACAAAATGGCCGCCTAATTTATGCACAATCAAACTGACGAATGGCTGAACAAGAGACATATTTTTTACCAATGAAAACTCTTGATTCAATTTGGAAGATTCCATTCTAGGTGACCATTTTCCTGACTGAAACAGAATAAAATGGCCACCCATTCTCGGTACCTTATATTAAGACAGGTTACTTTCAATTCCTTCATACAGATTCCAGTTTGGTTCTGCAATAACAAGCCAGCACTCAGTACCAAAGGTGGTGGGTTCGAACCCCAGAGTGGCTGTATTTTTTCTTTCACTGCAAAGTCTACAGATGCTCAAATATCACCTTTTTTCCGGTATCTACTATCTGTTACATTTGGTTTTTGCATAAATCTCTAGTCTTCGCTCTCAGAAGTCCGGGTTTCTAGTCCCAGTATCCCCATTTTTCCCATGTCAATTCTAAGTCTTCAAAGACCAAATGATATCCTTAATTACAAGTACCTTCGTTCTTTTCCTGTTGGGTGTGTGACTAAGGCACTACTCTTCGCTCCTACAGGCCTTGGGTTTGATCCCCAGAGTGGCCGTTTTTTTTCCTATCAATTCTAAGTCTTTAAATATCAAATAACACCCATTTTCAATTCTCTACTATCTATTGCACTTGGGTGTATGGGTAAAGCTGTAGTATTCACTTCCAAAAATAACAACCTTATTTTCAAGTATATTTTTTGTATTTTTGAAGATATTTCCAGAACAACGCTCTTTACAACGCTCTTTACCGCTTGTCGATAGCACAATGCGTTCTTGAGAAATCTTCAAAAAAGTCTATATAAGATCCGTTACCAGAAATTCTTTTCTTAGTTTTGTGATTTTTTCTGATGAATTTGACTGTATTTTTTACCTAAGGCTCTGTTTGTCCTATAGTCATATAAAAAAAAAAAACATCCTTCACTAAGGCACTTAATATCCTTTTGAATTTTTGACTTAGCTCTGCGGATTAGTTTTTTTTTAAGCTGTTAAGAACTACCAACAGATTTGTGTGCTAATTAGTACACGAATCTGTTAGTAGTTCTTTGGCAGTTTGTAAAACAAAAACTAATCCGTGATGGGGTGTTTCAGAATCGAGTTACAATCAATAAACACGAGCACAGAACCCTTCACCAAACAAGCACTAACAATGCTGTCTTTGTATGAACATTGAAGCACGCACAGTCGCCCTGTCAAGTTGCTGACTCGACAATATGCAGTTTCTATAAGCAGGATAACCAACGCGTCTTGGGAGTTCTGGCAACAAAAACTCGAGGCAGCGCCACTTGTTGATTGTTGGCAGAACTCACTAGACAACGTTGGTTATCGTATGCATATATTATATTGTTACACCAGAGAGTTAGTGGGCATGCAGGCAGTATGAACTCTGTAAGACGTTGGCAAGACCTAGCTCGTTGGTTTGGATTTTGGAGTACTCTGTTGTTTTAGATTTCTTGTATAGGTTAAGTATAGGTTAAGTTTTAGAATGGAGACTTTAGCGTGTGGGCTCGTAGTCTCCAGTAAGAGAACAAAATAAATAAATAAATAAAACATTCGCATCAGAGCCTGTCCGTGCGTAATCACCACCGCCAGGAGCCAGGTAGGCGCCACCGTCGATTTGAGAAAGATTTCGAATAGGACTAGAGGAGTGCACCTCCATTAACCAAATCAAATGCAACTTACGCCGCCGGCAGATTCGGGCCCTGTTATAACTTTTACGTGTTAGTTAGTGTCAGAGCTGTGTCACTAAAAGCGGAATTTAAATTTATTTAAGCTTTCAAAATAATTGAACTACTTGGAACTTGAAACAAAATTTTGCAAATTGGAAACATTATGCTTCATTGTGGTGTGCTTCACAGCTCATGCAAAATATGAAATAAATCAAGTTGGATTATTTCATTTTGTAACAGCAAATGTGAAGTCGAACAGTAAGGCAAAGGGAAGGGGTGAAATGGTAGGCGGCAACCTCCTCCCCACTTGCCAGAAAAACATAATAAAACGAGCCGAGTGAGAATAAAAATCGCGCAGAATGGTTATTTGCTATTTTTTCAAAGCTTTGATGACGCCATACATGATGTAAGGGCCGGTCATTATTTTTCGTTGGGGGTGGGGAGTCATGAAATATTTTGACCCTCTCAAGGGGTAGGGGTCGCAAATATTTAAGGTCCCGTCAAGAGGGGAGGGGGACAAAAACACACAGACCAACTGGAAGAAAAAGTCATTTTTGGCCTCAAAAACGGCACTTTCAGCAGTAAAAATTTAAAAATGCTTCAGCTTTGGGATGAAAGCTTCTCCCCAGACCCTCCATCATGTCAGTGTTTAAAGGTTTTGAAGCTATTAGTGCCATTACTGCAAGTATAGGTTTTACCATGAACTTTGTAGAAAAGCCTTGGCCCACCTGTTTTCTTGGCTTCTTCTGTCTTTTAGGTACTGACTACGTTACGGATTTAGGTCCTGAAGCAAACAGTGTATTCATCACACTTATTGTATGAATCTCGACAAGAAACGGGTCTAAGGAACATGTCTTTTCGTTAAAAACGAGACACGTTTCCGTGCAACAAATGGTAACTATGGTGTTGATAACTATTTACATAATTTGACTACTGCACTAATTTTCGCTACAGGAATAATCTGCAGACAGTTGCAATAGGTATACGAAAAACACTTTTTTTGGGGGTTACATTATTTTTGGACCTTGATTGGTGGGGGGGGGTCAAGATTTTTCCAGGGTCTTGAAGGGGGAGTCATATAAAGTTTGGTGGTCAGATTTTCATTTCCTTCCCCCGGCCATAAATAATGACCGGTGCCTAAAGCGAGAATAAATATACATTAAACATAAGGTGGTCACACGTTTTCTAGCAGGGACTGCAAAGCGAGGTGTGAAATTAGATCTACCCCGAAAAAAAAACTTGTTTACGTTACTGATATGTCAAGTGAAGTTATTCTTCGCTTCAAGTCGTGGTTTGCTTACCTCTTATGATAAAATTAACGCACGCATTTTCCTGAATGGCGTCGCCTTGTTGGAAGTCTGAAGCGGACAAGTAAATGTGAAAGAGCCATCCATAGAACTGAAATTCATAGCATTGTAACAGCTTTTTTTAGAAAGGCTTGCACTGTCTTGATATAGTTATACAGCTGAACACACAAACAACATTTCTGTACTATTAAAAAAATATTAAAGAAAAATGAGTGACAAAGTGACTGGCACTTAGATGTGTCATGATACAAAAAAGTGGTTGCAAATTGAAGTGCTGCTCAGTGCTTAATACCACAAACCAGATGCTAACATTGTAGGGAAAAAGCCAGTAGGTAGATTATAAGGAGCCCACGCTACTACCCTTCCCCATGTCCAACAAGTCTGCATTATTGTTTTAGCTAATTATGCGGTATCTTGCCAAAAGACTAACGTTACCAGAAATTCTTTTCCCAGTTTTGTGATTTTTCTGATGAATTTTTCCCTAAGGCTCTGTTTGCCCTTTAGTTATACAGGGTGTTTTAGAATAAAACCGACAAACTTTTAGGGCATACTAAGGAGATAAAATCAAGTCAAACAGTACTATACAACACCTATCCCAAAATGCTTGGTTACCTAGCTATCACCTTATTTGGGTTCATTATTTTATGATCGAGTATTTAAGTTTGGTAGCCTGTGTCATGGCTTGTAGCCTGTGTCCGACTGGTTGCAAGGCGCACGCCTTACTGTGGCCTCATGCAACACAAACTCGGATGCAGCAAGGTGCACAAACCAGTGGGAAAACTTCGCGATGATCGAATTTCTTCGAAACTGCAATATCGTCTAATCTAGCCAAGACAGGTGCAGCTTGCAAAATGTCAGTATACTGATGCGTTTTGCAGGGAAGCGGATCAGGAGTTTTTTCTCACTACCCAGCATTTCTTAACGTTTTCGTAATGAAAATTAAGTTAGAAGTAATGCTATTTGATCCTGGAAGATTGGGGTGGGGCAACGGTAACAACTGGCCTTATTACCATGTTGCAACGAACAGTAATTTTTATAAAAGCGTTTAAGAACGACGGTTAACATTATCAAAAGGCTTTCCTTCCTAGGTCAGATCAGGTATTTCAATGTCTTAAAAGAGTTTCAGTTTCTGGAATCAGCTCGGAGCATTTACAACGCTCGTTGAACCCGCTCCCCCCACCCCTCCTCCAAACACACACCTCCCAGGCCAAGTTCCAATAGCCGTAAAGTAGAATCCCATTTTTTAACTGCAGAAAAAAAGTAATAAATAAACATGAACAGAAGAAGGGAGAGGCGAGATAAAATCCCCTGTGCAGTGGGCAGTGAAGGGGGGGCGTGGGAACCTGCACCCACCTCCACCCCGCCAAAATCTAAAATGTATCATCATAATGCTAAATAAATTTCTCCAAAATATGTGAAAAAGTACTGGCTAGAAGCCAGATACGGCGATGATGTACCGTAAAATGCATCAGCTTCCCGGACCCCATACGGGAGCTAACAGCAAACCCCCAGACCCTCAGGCTTTGTTCGGCCTCCTGCGAAACTTTTTCCTACCTGTGGCTACGGTGCTCAAAGGCTAGAGATGACGAAAAAATAGCAACTGTGGGAGAGCTAACCAAAATTAAACTGAAAACCAAAAGACTGGGGAAAGGGTTGGGGAACTTTGGGGTTTAAATTAGGGTAGAGGCTTGTTTAGGTTGGGGGAAAGCCTAACCACAATTGGGCCTACTAGAGGCCGAATAAGCCAGAAATACCCATAACCAGAGGACCTAGCAGGGGTTGAGGGAGGACTAGCTGGGTGGCTGGCCCGAAGGTTTTCTGATTTTACCATGCTGGCCCCTTGCTTAAATACGTTTTTGTTGCCCCTGACAACCGCGAAATAGCTAGGGTATTATGGGTAATGGAAAGTTCTAAAATGTTCTAGAGGCAGGAACCGGAAACTAAATTACAAGACATAGATAATGTCCACCTATGTAAGAATGGACACCCAAGACTAAGATTGGCCATTGGCCCTAGCAAACATGCAAGTAACAAGATTTGCGACAAGGGGACCAGATCCCTAAAACCAGTCGTTAACCTCTGCATACAACCTTTGAGAATAATTTAAAACGATACCATATTTCACAAGCAGGAGCACATCCTCAACCACCATTCCGCCCATCCCCCATCACAAAAAAAAGAACCTGCGCAGTGCATTACTCCACCCCCCCCCCCGGCCACCACTTACCAAGCTACTCGACTGATGTTACGAAACTTTCGGGGTGAAACGTCTCCCAAAAAAGGTGCCCCTGGTCCCCAATAACCCGACTGGCCTCTACACCCACCAGGCTGCCTCTGGCTACTGTGATATAATACTGCATTCACACCAGACATTTCGTGCTCACGCAACTACGAAAACGTTTATCAAAACAGTGGTGTTTTTACAACTTTGAGCAACATTTATTGCGTGTAGAAATTATTAACCTATGCAATCCTTTAAATAAATATTCAAGTTTTTTTTTTAATTCACTTAACAACTCTCTTGGCTAGAGTTAGACGTTGTTACAGTTTCGAACGCAAATCGATTAGCATGAAATGTTGAAACGTTTTTGGATAGGTGTTGTATAGGACTTTTTGACTTGTCTTTACCTCCTTAGTATGCCCTAAAAGTTTGTCGGTTTTATTCTGAAACACCATGTATAAAAAAAACCCTCCTTAACAAAGCCATATAACATCCTTTTGAATTTTTTGACTAAACTCTGTGGATTAGTTTTTTAATGAGCTGCCAAAGAACTACCAACAGATTTGTGTGCTAATTAGTACACGAATCTGTAAGTAGTTCTTTGGCAGTTTATAAAACAAAAACTAATCCACCCAGCTCAGTAAAAAAATTCAGGAAGATGTTAAACTTCTTTGAGAAGCAGGGTTTTATTTTTTTTATCTGCCTAGTTCAAACAGAGCCTTAGCGAAAAAAAGTCAAATTCTTCATAAAAATCCGAAAAAAGGGAAAAGAATTTCTGGTAACGAATATGTACAGACTTTTTCGAAAATTTTATCAAGAAAGGTGTGTGCTCCATCCAAATTTCCTTTTCCATGCTATAAAGAATGAGAGTACTTAAGGTACCATTCTAGTAAGAATGACATGTCTGCCTGCAATGGCTCAGTGGTAGGTTTCCGGTTTGCAAAGCAAGAGATTGTTGGTTCAAGTTTGCTTGCAAGCAATTTTTTGCAAGTATCAAGGAATGACAGTGGTACCCCCAAATTTGATGTGGGTACATTCCTAATTTCAAGAGGTCCTGAGAAGGCCCTGTAAAGGGTTTGGTAGGAGACAGTTGGGGGTAGACAATTACGGGAATGACTGAGGAAAATTCGCACCCCAGACAATGTTGTTGGTTTGTTTTTTATTGAATTTCAGGCACATTTAGGATGGTAGGGGAGCCAGTAGGCCAGGCAATGTTTGGTACACTTTGGAACGTTTTTTGACTTAGGCAGTAGTTAAGAGGACCCACCAGATGATGTAGGTGTCAGTTTGACTGATTTGGGACTGTTTTATTTGGGTTTCCCCTCCAGCAATAACTCAAAATATTATCCCTTTGCAATGTTAGACCCATGGTACCTGGCTGCTACTCTTGCCCTAGACACTAGTCAGCCTGAAAGCCAAACACACACTGACTGGTCTTGCTCAAAAACCCCTGGCATATTAATTTCCTTTTAAAACCTAACTATCCACCACCCCTTTGAATTCCAACCCAATTTCAAAAACTAAAACATTGACAAAAGTCGAACAAAATGACCGCCTAATTTATTCATAATCAAAACTGACCAATGGCAGGACAAGAGACATATTTTTGACCAATGAGAACTCTTGATTCAATTTGGAAGATTTGATTCTTGGCGACCATTTTCCTGAATGAAACAGAACAAAATAGCCACCCAATCTGGGTACCTTATGTTAAGGCAGGTTGCTTTCAATCCTTTCATGCAGATTCCAGTTTGGTTCTGCAATAACATGCCAGCTTTCAGTACCCAAGGTGGTGGGTTGGAACCCCAGAGTAGCTGTATTTTTTCTTTCAATGCAAAGTCTACAGATGCTTAAATATCACCATTATTTTCCGGTATCTACTATCTGTTACATATGGTTTTTGCATAAATCTCTGGTCTTCGCTCCCAGAAGTCCGGGTTTCTAGCCCCAGAATCCCTATTTTTCCCGTGTCAATTCTAAGTCTTCAACGACAAAAAAACATCCTTATTTCCAAGAATCTTCGTTTTATTCCTATTGGGTGTATGGCTAAGGCACTACTCTTCACTTATAATGTACATGGGATCGATAGTGTGGCCGTATTTTTTCCTGTCAATTCTAAGTCTCCAAATACCAAATAACACCCATTTTCAAGTCTCTACTATGTATTGCAGTTGGGTGTATGGGTATGGCTGTAGTCTTCACTCCCAGCGGTCTTGAGTTTGATCCCCAGAGCGGCCATATTTTGTTTCGCCCAAAATAACACCCTTATTTTCAAGTATATTTTTTTTTCAATTTTGAAGATATTTCCAGAATGGTTTGCGGTATCAACACGTGGTAAGCAGCGTTCCACACCCCTCAAAGAGACGCTTCATATGGTGTACTTGATTTCAAATATTCATTAAAATTTGAAAAAGCTATACTTGTTACCAGACATTTTTTCCTCTTTTTCTGATTTTTTAGTTTTAAGGGTGTGATTTTCCCAGTCATATGTAAAATTTCAGCAAGCTAAGTTGAGTAGTCTGTCTGTAATCCTATTCTAAGGAATTCTAACACATTCACATACTAATAGCACGTGAGTGTGATAGTATTCTTTGGAATAGGATTACAAAGAGACTATTGTACCTAGCTAGTTGACGTTTTGCATTTGGGTAATAAATGGTACTGTACCGAAGGTTTCTTTATTTTTTGACTATTACAATCACAACCTGAAAAATAAAAAATCTCACATTCTTTAGAAAAAGAGAAAAAAGAATTTCTGGTAATCTTACAACTTTTTCGATTTTTAACGGTTTTTGGCAATCAAGTACATCATTCAAAGCGTCCATTTGAGAGCTTTACAATGCTCTTTATCGCATGTCGATAGCACAATTCGTTCTTGAAAAATCTTCAAAAAAGTCTAGAAGATCCGATACAACTTTTTCATATTTTAACGGTTTTTGACAATCAATTACATCATTCGAAGCGTCTTTTTGAGGTTTTACAACGCTCTTTACCGCATGTAGCTAGCACAATCCGTTCTTGAAAAATCTTCAAATCTTCAAAATTCTTCAAAAATCTTCTATATAAGATCCGTTACCAGAAATTCTTTTCGTATGTTTTTTCCCTAATGATCTGTTTGCCCTATAGTCATATAAAAAAAACCATCATTCCAAAATCCATTTAATATCTTTTTGAAGTTTTGACTAAGTTCTGTGGATTAATTTTTTATGAGCTGTTAAAACCACCAACAGATTTGTGTGCTAATTAGTACACGAATCTGTTAGTAGTTCATTGGCCGTTTATAAAACAAAAATTAATCGGTGATAGGGTGTTTCAGAATCGAGTTACAATCAATAAACACGAGCACAGAGCCCTTCACCAAATAAGCACTAACAACGCTGTCTTTGTATGTACATTGTTGCACGCACAGTTGCCCTCTCAAGCTTCTGAATTAAAGGACATCAGCCCGATTTGCTGTTTGTTTGAGCCACGACTCGAACAATATGCAGTTGCTATAAGCAAGATAACGAACGCGTCTTGGGAGTTCATGCAACAATAACTCGTGGCTGCGCCACTTGTTGATTGTTGACAGAAACAACTAGATGCCGTTGGGTATCTTATGCATATATTATAATGTTACACCAAAGAGTTAGTGGGCATGCAGGCAGTATGAACTCTGTTAGACGTTGGCATTACCTAGCTCGTTGGTTTGGATTTTTGCATACTCTGTTGTTTTGGATTTCTTGTATAGGTTAAGTATAGGTTAAGAATAGGTTAAGTTTTAGAATGGAGAGTAGCGTGTGGGCTCGTAGTCTTCGTTAGGAGAAATAAATAAATAAATAAATAAAACATTCGCGTTGTAATGTTAAATTTGTATTATTTTTTATTTTTTGTGTCTTATTCATGTAGTAAATTTTTCTTTTGTGAATTACGGTGCTTGTTTCGGTTTGGCAACTGCGTTAAGTGGCTATGGCGCTTTTTAACTTCCGGGTTTGGTATGTGGTGGCGCTGAATTCCGTTGGTTTTAGTCGTGGCGTCGTGAAGAACGACAGAATGTGTACGCTGTTTTGAAAGGCGTTGGTTCAACGTTTAGCATCTTCGGTCGCATGGCAGTAACACTCTTAGTCGCCCATACTTCATAGGTTTGAGATGTGGCCCATTTCTATTTCTATATTGTACATCTCCTCCTTTGAAAACCTTCAAAAAATGTCTTAACAAAAGTACGAGTGAGACGGAACACACTAAAAACGACGAAATTGTGTACGAAGATGTCTGCATGAAAAATTTCATTCGAACGATTATGTCAGCTGTCAGTATCGTTGGTTTAACCAATTCAGATGAAAGAAGTTGTTGGCTAGCAAACCGTTTATTGGGGAGGAGTTCTCATTACGAGAGTGATGAACCCAGGAAAAAACAATGGAACTGTTAACTTCTGTTTATCGTTGTGGGAGATACCGCCGCTATCGAAATTATCAGAACTTAACCACGTGTCGACGGAAGGACCGCTGCGACCCTGAACTGTGACCGTCCTCGTGAAGAAAAATAACTTCAAGCGCAATTCTTCCTGTTGGTCCGTGAGTAAATTGAAAACTGTCGTTATGTCACAAGATAGATAAGATTCGTGGAAATATAATGCGCCAAAATGCC
This sequence comes from Lithobius niger, assembly GCA_023313725.1. NCBI lineage: Eukaryota > Metazoa > Arthropoda > Chilopoda > Lithobiomorpha > Lithobiidae > Lithobius > Lithobius niger. The sequence goes on along the minus strand of JAHWFP010022113.1, from coordinate 74,617 downwards.
AGCCAAACTAACCGAAACTAATGACGAGTTTGCACTTAAACGTTTCATTTAATTTATATTTATGTGTATTCTGTTGTGAGCAATTACTAATACACGGTAAAAGGAAAGTACTTATTGAAATAGTAAATGGCTATTATCTTTAAAGTAGAAACAAATTTAATCTAGGGATAAGTGTAGCTGTGCTTCACGTTGGAATTATTAGTATTGGTTTTTGATCAGTCTAAAGGAACATGATTACCGTTAATATCATTTCACTGAAAACTTGAGGGTAGGAAGGCTGATTATTTTTATAGCGAATTATTGTGTTGCCAGTTTAAAAGGAAATCGTAAGATATTTGATATCGTCCTTTAATAAACGTGGAGAGATAGCCTATTTACTCATATTTATGTATTGCCTATATTAGGTGAAAATCATTATTAGCCTACCAACTGATGAATTGCATGAAAGGTATGAGACATGATTTCAACTTAAGCTGATTTTCAGCCTTGAGTGTAGCCTGGTAGAGGCAAATTAATTTTATTAACCTGTTAGGAGTTATTCAAATAAATGTTTATATTTTTGTTACTAAGTCTACTTGTGGAACTGATTCCTGAGTCTCACACAAATAAGATTGAACCCGGGGGTATGTTTAATATTGCAATAAAATTGAGTTCGAACTTAATGTTACAGCGTCAGAGCCTGTCCATGCGTATCACTGTCGCCATGAGCAGGTTGGTGCCACCGTCGATTTGAGAAAGATTTCGATGGCTAGAGGTATGCACCACCGAAACCTTTAAACACTGACATGATGGGGGGTCTGCGGAGAAGCTTTCCCCCTGAGCTGAAGCATTTTTAAATGTTTACTGCTGGAAGTGCTATTTTTGAGGCCCAAAATTGAGTTTTTCTTCCAGTTGGTCTGTGTGTTTTTGTCCCCACACTTCTTGACATGACCTTAAATACTTACGACCCCACCCCTTGAGAGGGTCAAAATATTTCATGACTCCCCCCCCGCCCCCCCCCCAAAATAATGACCGTCACTTATGTCATGTATGGCCTCTTCAAAGCTTTGAAGAAATAGCAACTAGCCATTCTCCTCGATTTTTATTACCACTCAGCTTGTTTTATTATTTTTTTTCAGGCGAGTGGGGAGGAGGTTGCCGCCTACCATTCCGCCCCCTCACTTTGCCCTACTGTTCGAGTTCACATTTGCTGTTGCAAAATGAAATAATCCACTTTATTTATTTAATTTTTTGCATGAGCTGGAAAGCACACCACAATGAAGCATAATATTTCCAATATGCTGAATTTTGTTTCAAGTTCCAAGTAGTTCAATTATTTTGAAAGCATAAATAAATTTAAATTCATCTTTTAGTGACTCAGATTTAATACTAACTAACACGCAAAAGTGATAACAGGTCCCGAATCTGCGGCGTAAGTTGCATTTGTTTTGGCTGCCAGTGGTGCACACCTCTAGTCCAATCGAAATCTTTCTCAAATTGATGGTGGTGCCAACATGGCTCTTGGCAGCCGTGATTACGCACGGACAGGCTCTGATGCGAATGTTTTATTTATTTATTTGTTTATTTTTCTTACCGGAGACTACGAGCCCACACGCTACACTCACCATTCTAAAACTTAACCTACACTTAACCTATACAAGAACTACAAAACAACAGAGTAACCAAAATCCAAACCAACAAGCTAGGTCTTGCAAACGTCTAACAGAGTTCATACTGCCTGCATGCTCTCTAACTCTCTGGTAACAATATAATATGTGTGTAGGATAACCAACGGCGTCTAGTGAGTTCTGCCAACAATCAACGAGTGGCACAGCCACGAGTTATTGTTGCCAGAACTCCCAAGACGCATTGGTTATCCTACTTATAGAAACTAAATATTGTTTGAGTCGTGGCTGCAACAAACAACAAATGCGTGCTGATGGTCTTTAATTCAGAACCTAGACAGGACGACTGTGCATGCAACAATGTTCACACAAAGACAGCTTTGTTAGTGCTTGTTTGGTGAAGGGTTCTGTGCTCGTGTTTACTGATTGTAACTTGATTCTGAAACACCCCTCACCGATTAGTTTTTGTTTTATAAACTGCGAAAGAACTACTAACAGATTTGTATACTAATTAGCACACAAATCTGTTGGTAGTTCTTAACAGCTTAAAAAAAACTAATCCGCAGAGCTAAGTCAAAAATTAATAAGGATATTAAGTGCCTTTGTGAAGGATGTTTTTTTTATATGACTATAGGACAAACAGAGCCTTAGGGAAAAAATACAGTCAAATTCATAAAAAAAAATCACAAAACTAAGAAAAGAATTTCTGGTAACGGATCTTATATAGACTTTTTTGAAGATTTCTCAAGAACGGATTGTGCTATCGACAAGCGGTAAAGAGCGTTGTAAAGCTCTCAAATATACACTTTGAATGATGTACTTGATTGTCAAAAACCATTAAAGTTTGAAAAAGTCGTAACATTACCAGAAATTCTTTTTCTCTTTTTCTAAAGAATTTGAGTTTTTTTTATTTTTCAGGTTGTGATTGTACTATTCAAAAAATAAACTAAAACCTTCGGTATAGTACCATTCATTGCCCAAATACAAAATTCCAACAAGCTAGGTTGAATAGTCTCCTTGTAATGTTATTCCAATGAATTCTAACACACTCACGTGCTAATTAGTATGAGAATGTATTAGAATTGCTTGGAATAAGATTACAGACAGACTATTCACCATAGCTTGCTGAAATTTTGCATTTGCATACTAAACGTGTACTGTGCTGAAGGTTTTTTTCATGTGATTGGGACAATCACAAACTAAAAAATAAAAAAATCAGAAAATCTTCAGAAAAAGAGGAAAAAATTGCTGGTAACAAGTACAGCTTTTTCAAATTTTAATGAATTTTTAAAATCAAATAAACCATTCAAATCGCCTCTTTGAGGGTTATGTAACGCTGCTTATCACGTGTTGATACCACAAACCATTCTGGAAATATCTTTAAAAATAAAAAAATGTACTTTAAAATAAGGGTGTTTTTTTGGGCGAAAAAAAATATGGCCACTCCGAGGATCGAACTCAGGAGTGCTGGAAGTGAAGACTACAGCCTTACCCATACATCCAACTGCAATAGATAGTAAAGACTTGAAAATGGGTGTTATTTGGTATTTGGAGACTAAGAATTGACAGGAAAAATACGGCTACTGTGGGGAAATCAACCCATGTCCTGTAGGAGCGAAGAGTAGTGCCTTAGCCACACACCCAACAGGAAAAGAACAAAGATACTAAGAAATAAGGATGTGATTTGGTCTTTGTAGACTTAGAACTGACAGGGGAAAAACGGGGATTCTGGGGCTAGAAAACCGGACTTCTGGGAGTGAAGACCAAATGTAAAAGATAGTAGATACCGGATAATAATAGTGATATTTGCGTATCTGTAGCCTTTGCATTGAAAGAAAAAAAACAGCTCCTCTGGGGTTCGAACCCACCACCTTTGGCACTGAAAGCTGGCATGTTATTACAGAACCAAACTGGAATCTGTATGAAAGGATTGAAAGTAACCTGCCTTAACATAAGGTACGACTGTCATTCCTTTTTGATTGAAAAAAATTGCTTGCAAGCATACTTGAACCAACAATCTCTTGCTTTGCAGACCAGAAACCTACCACTGAGCCATTGCAGTCAGTCTTACTATGAAAGGTACCTTAAGTACTGTCATTCTTAATAGCATGGCAAAGGGAATTTGGATGGAGCACTAACCTTTCTTAATAAATTTTCGAAAAGGTCTATACATATTCGTTACCAGAAATTCTTTTCCTTTTTTTCGGATTTTTCTAAAGAATTTGACTTTTTTCGCTAAGGCTCTGTTTGCCCTAGGCATATAAAAAATAAAACGCTCCTTAAAACCATTTAACATCCTCCTGAATTTTTTAATGAGCTGGGTGGATTAGATTTTGTTTTATAAACTGCCAAAGAACTACTAACAGATACGTGTACTAATTAGCACACAAATCTGTTGGTAGTTCTTTGGCAGCTCATAAAAAAACTAATCCACTAAGCTTCGTCAAAAAATTCAGTACTTAAGGTACCAGTCATATTAAGACTGACATGTCTGCCTGCAATGGCTCAGTGGTAGGTTTCTGGTCTGCAAAGCAAGAGATTGTTGGTTCAAGTTTGCTTGCAAGCAATTTTTCCAAGCATCAAGGAATGACAGTGGTGCCCCCAAATTTGATGTGGGTACATTCCTAATTTCAAGAGGCCTTGAGAAGGTCCTGTAAAGGGTTTGGTAATAGGCATTAGTGGGTAGATGATTTAGGGAATAACTGAGGAAAATTGGCACCCCAGAGAATGTTGTTGGCTTGTTTTTTATTGAATTTCAGGCACATTTAGTAAGTTAGGGGAACCAAGTAGGTCAGGCAATGTTGGGTACACTTTTGAACGTTTTTTGACTTAAGCAGGAGTTAAGAGGACCCACCAGATGATGTTGGTATCAGTTTGACTGATTTGGGACTGTTTTATTTGGGTTTCACCTCCAGCAATAACCCAAAATGTTATCCTTTTTTTTATGTTAGACCCATGGTACCTTGCTGCTACTCTTGCCCTAGACACCTAATCAGCCTGAAAGCCAAACATACACTGACTGGTCACATGATCTTGCTCAAAAACCCCTGGCATATTAATTTCATTTTAAAACCTAACTACCCACCACCCCTTGGTATTACAACCTAATTTCAAAAACTAAAACATTGACAAAAGTCGAACAAAATAGCCGCCTAATTTATGCACAATCAAAACTGACCAATTGATTCAATTTGCAAGATTCCATTCTTGGCGGCTATTTTCCTGACTGAAACACAACAAAATCGCGTCCCATTCTGGGTACCTTATGTTAAGGCAGGTTACTTTCAATTCTTTCATACAGGTTCCCGTTTTGTTCTGCAATAACATGCCAGTTTTCAGTACCAAAGGTGGTGGGTTCGAACCCTAGAGTGGCTGTTTTTTTTTCTTTCACTGCAAAGTCTACAGATACTCAAATATCACCATTATTTTCCGGTATCTTTTATGTGTTACATTTGGTTTTTGCATAAATCTCAGGTCTTCTCTATCAGAAGTCCGGGTCCCCAGAATCCCCATTTTTCCCATGTCAATTCTAAGTCTTCAAAGACCAAATGACATCCTTATTTCAAGTACCTTCATTCTATTCCTGTTGGGTGTGTGGCTAAGGCACTACTCTTCACTCCTACAGGTCTTGGGTTTAATACCTAGAGTGGCCGTTTTTTCCCTGTCAATTCTAAGTCTTCAAATACCAAAAAACGCCCATTTCCAATTCTCTACTATCTATTATATTGCAGTTGGGTGTATGGGTGAGGCTGTAGTCTTCACTCCCAGCAGTCCTGAGTTCTATCCCCAGAGTGGCCATATTTTTTCCGCCCAAAATAACACCCTCATTTTCAAGTATATATTTTGTATTTTTGAAGATATTTCCAGAACGGTTTGCGCTATCAACACGTGGTAAGCAGCGTTACATACCCTTCAAAGAGACGCTTCGAATGGTGTACTTGATTTTAAAAATTCATTAAAATTTGAAAAAGCTATACTTGTTACCAGAAATTTTTTCTCTCTGTTTCTAAAGATTTTCTGATTTTTTTATTTTTAAGATTGTGATTGTCCCAGTTACATTAAAAAAAACTTTCACCACAATTACATTTAATACTCAAATGCAAAATTTCAGCAAAATGCAAAATGCAAAATGCAAAATTTCAGCCTGTAAGCTTATTTAAGCAATTCTCACACATTGACATACTAATAGCATGTGAGTGTGTTACAATTCTTTGGAAAAGGATTAGAAAGAGACTATTCAACCTTGTTGAAAGTTTGCATTTGGCAATAAATCGTACTGTACCAAAGGTTTTAGTTTATTTTTTGACTAGTACAATCACAACCTGAAAAATAAAAAATATCAAATTCTTTAGAAAAAGAGAAAAAGAATTTCTGGTAACGGTACAACTTTTTCAAATTTTAACGGTTTTTGACAATCAAGTACATCATTCGAAGCGTCTATTTGAGATCTTTACAACGCTCTTTACCACATGTCGATAGCACAATCCGTTCTTGAGAAATCTTCAAAAAAGTCATTAAGACACGGTACAACTTTTTCAAATATTAACGGTTTTTGACAATCAAGTACATCATACGAAGCGTCTTTTTGAGAGCTTTACAATGCTCTTTACCGCATGTTGATAGCACAATCCGTTCTTGATAAATCTTCAAAAAAGTCTATATAAGATCCGTTTCCAGAAATTCTTTTCTTAGTTTTGTCTAAAGCTCTGTTTGCCCTATAGTCATATAAGAAAGCCATCCTTCACAAAGCCATTTAATATCCTTTTGAATTTTTTGACTGAGCTCTGTGGATTATTTTGTTTACGAGCTGTTTAAGAACTGCCAACAGATTTGTGTGCTAATTAGGACACGAATCTGTTAGTAGTTCTTTGGCAGTTTGTAAAACCAAAACTAATCGGTGATGGGGTGTTTCAGAATAGAGTTACAATCAATAAACACGAGCACAGAACCCTTCACCAAAGAAGCACTAACAATGCTGTCTTTGTGTGAACATTAGTGCACAGTCGCCCTGTCAAGCTGCTGAATTAAAGAACATCAGCACGATTTGTTGTTTGTTGCAGCCACGACTCGACAATATGCAGTTTCTATAAGCAGGATAACCAACGCGTCTTGGCAGTTCTGGCAACAAAAACTCGAGGCTGCGCCACTCATTGATTGTTGGCAGAACTCACTAGATGCCGTTGGTTATCCTACGCATATATTATATTGTTACACCCAAGAGTTAGTGGGCATGCAGGCAGTATGAACTCTGTTAGACGTTGGCAAGACCTAGCTCGTTTGTTTTCATTTTGGAGTACTCTGTTGTTTTGTATATCTTGTATAGGTTAAGTATAGGTTAAGTATAGGTTAAGTTTTAGAATGGAGACTGTAGCGTGTGGGCTCGTAGTCTCCAGTAAGAGAAATGAATAAATAAATAAATAAATAAATAAAAAAAAGAGAAACAAAAGTTCCT
>JAHWFP010022113.1:48878-67052 GCA_023313725.1 Lithobius niger | reverse complement strand
AAATGTGAAATCGAACAGTAGGGTAAAGGGAGAGGGCGGAATGGTAGGCGGCAACCTCCTCCCCACTCGCCAGAAAAACATAATAAATTGAGCCGAGTAGGAATAAAAATAGTGGAGAATGGTTATTTGCTACTTCTTCAAAGCTTTGATGAGGCCATACATGACGTAAGGGCCGGTCATTATTTATCTCGGGGGGTGGGGAGTCATGAAACATTTTGACCCTCTCAATGGGTGGGGTCGTAAATATTTAAGTTCCCGTCAAGAGGGGAGGGCACAAAAACACACATACCCACTGGAACAAAACGTCATTTTTGGCCTCAAAAACGGTACTTTCAGCAGTAAAAATTTAAAAATGCTTCAGCTTTGGGGTGAAAGCTTCTCCCTAGACCCCTCTATCATGCCAGTGTTTAAAGGTTTTGAAGCTATTACTGCAAGTATAGTTTTTACCATGAACTTAGTAGAAAAGCCTTGGCACCTGTTTTTTTTGGCTTTTTCTGTCTTTCAGGTACTAACTACGTTACGGATTTAGGTCCTGAAGCAAACAGTGTATTCATAACACTTATTATATGAATATCGACAAGAGATGGGTTTAAGGAACATGTCTTTTCGTTAAAACGAGACACGTTTCCGTGCAACTAATATTAACTGATGGTGTGGATAACTATTTACATAATTTGACTACAGCACTAATTTTCGCCACAGGAATAATCTGCAGACAGTTGCAATAAGTATACGAAAAACACTTTTTTTTTGGGGGGGGGGGGTCACTTTATTTTTGGACCTTGATTGGTGTGGGGGGGTCAAGTTTTTTCAGGGTCTTGAAGGGGGGTCATATAAAGTTTGGTGGTCAGATTTTCATTTCCTGCCCCCGGCCATAAATAATGACCGGTGCCTAATGTAGGCCCTAGAAGGGGATCGTGAATGCTTATTGCTTACCCATTGCCCTAAAAAGTAATTACCAAAGTAAACACGGGATTTATTCCCGTTTCAAGAACACAAAACATTAAGGGTTACATTACCTACATTCTAATTATTTAGATCTAAAAGTTAGGCCAACTTTCTCAGTCGGCAGCTGTGAGGAAGTAACTTCCAGGCATAAAAACGTCACTTCCCTAGCAACAGGTTCAAAGTTCTGGCTGTGAACATCTGCCCATGTGCAGATGTTTCCACATACTGGCACTGAACTATTGGCCTCTGCTGGTTGCTGCCACAGTGGGCCTTAAGAGTGCTCTTCTCTCTCCAACAAACTCCCCCTTGACACCGTTCCTAGTAGGCGAAGCGGACATGAAGTAGATTAGTCAAATGCACTTGACGCACACCAGTTTGTGGCTTCGTCAAGCAGTCCGCTATATTGTTTTGGGTTGGCACGTAGTGGACACTAATTCTTCCTGCATTGACCTTCTCTCTTACATGGTGATAGAGAATATCTATGTGCTTTGTCCTTGAACGTTCAACATAACTCACAGTATGTGCTCTGGCGCTTTGCGAGTCCGTGTAGACTGGTACTGCTGTCACATCTTCAGGGTTCAGCAATCCTGTTTCCTGAAGCAGTTCCTGTGTCCACAGGCTTTCCATAAGAACGGTACGTCTCCATACGTCACGACGATTCCTGTCGTTGATCTTCTATGGTCCAGATTGCTAGCATGACTTGCATCAGCATAGACCTTGAGTCCACTGTCGTCTGGATCTATCACAAGGCTATATTCTCGGGTTCCTTTCAGGTAGCAGAGAATGTGCTTGGCTGCTTGCCAGTCATCTGACTTGGGAGCTGTTCCATGCTGTGCCAAAGTGTTTACTGCATACGAGATATCTGGTCTCGTTCCATTGGCTAAGTAGGGGAGGCAGCCTACAATTTCCCACAGAGGAATCTTCTCTTTTCCTGATTGTGGTTCCTGAGCTTCTCCTTTTCTGAGTACAGCTGGTGTGACCACGGCACATGACTCATCCATCTTGAAACGCTCGAGTACTTTGTCAATGTAGTGAGTTTGATTCAATGCTAGCTCTCCTGAATATGTTCTGAAGAACTTTATTCCTAATAGGAAGTTAATCGAGCCCAGCGGCCTGATTTTAAAACTTGAAGTCAAGATCTTCTTGGCTAGTGCTCGCATCTTCAGTGTCGACGTCAAGGCAATTGTGTCATCAACATACACAACGAGGATACATATTCCGTCACCTTCGATGATGACAAAAACGCAAGCATCTGTTTTGCATCTATACATGCCGTGCTTCGCCAATTCCTGTGCAAAGCAAATATTCCATTGGCGTCCACTTTGTTTTAGCCCGTAAAGGCATCTAATGATGCGGCAGACTTTCTCTTCAAACCCAGGTACCTCAAATCCTTCTGGCTGATGCATAAAAATTTGCTCCTGGTCTCCCAAAAATCCATTAAGATATGCTGATTGAATATCAAATTGGTCTATGTTGTTGCCGTTAAGTACCGCTGCTGTGACGAGGAGTCTTATAGTGGGTAGGTTGGCAGTTGGACTGTAAGTCTCGAAATATTCGATGCTATATTTTTGTGCGAAGCCCTTCGCTACCAGTCTTGCTTTATAACGCTCCACTTCCCCTGACGCATTCTTCTTAATCTTTAGGACCCATTTACTTCCTATGCAGTGTGCACCTGTCAGTAGGTCTACTAAGTCCCAGGTATGATTAGCCACTAGTGCTCCATATTCATCATTAAGCGCGACTTTCCACAAGTCGGCATCAGGACCCGAGAGTGCCTCTTGAACTGTGTTGGGTTCAACTGGATTGGCAAGAAATAAGGCTAAATGTTCATTTATTTCAGGCTCAGTATCGTTGAGTTGTCCATCTGGATGCTTATCCCCTCCCAACGGTAGCTGAGGAAAGAGTTCTGGAACGTGAAATCTTTTGGGACTTGGCTCTGTTGCGAGTTAAAGGTGGTGACTTAAAAGGTTCAGGCTCAGATGACCTTGGAGACTGAGCTCCTAAAATCGTAGACTCCATTCTCATAGGTTGGGTTGTTGACCTGGAAGTTGACCTGGAAGTTGACCTGGGTGGTTGACCTGGAAGTCCTGGGGCATAGGTCTAGGTTGTACCTCATTTGGGGCTACTGTCCTTGACGATCGAGCTCCTTGCTGTCCTTTGCGAGTGTCTGGAGTGAGCTGCAATCGATTAACGACTGGAGTTGTTGACCCTGAAGGGCGGGCTCCATTACTACCGGGTGACTTGGGATGTCCTACTACTGGGTAGATGGCCCGGGGAGGTGGACTCCTCTTGTAGGTGATCCATACCGCGTTTCAGTAGGTTTTCCATTTAAACGTTGAGAACCCATTACGTCTTCTTGAAACGTGACATGTTGGTTTACTATTATCACACGATTTTCAATGTCGTATAATCTGTATGTACGGGAATCCAGATCATATCCCAGCATTATACACGCAATTCCTCTTGGTTGCAACTTTGATTGTTCCTTGGGTGCTTTTAATGCAAAACACAAACAGCCTATGCTGCGAAAATATTTCACTGTTGGTTTATAGTCAAGATTAAACCATAACTGTCTTGGTGTAACTAACCTATTTCCTGTATTTGAGCAGTGATTTTTAATATATGCTGCTGTGTTTACCATTTCTGCCCAAAAACTTAATGGCAACTTCGTTGAAATGAGGGTGCTTCTTACTAAGTTCATTATAGAGAGGTTAAGTCTCTCTGCTGTCCCATTCGAGCTAGGAAAGTAGGGGGGTTGTACTCATGTTTAATGCCTCGTGCATTCATGTAGGACTCCATCTTGGAGTTCTGGTACTCAGACCCATGGTCACTGCGAAAAACTTTTAATTTGCAACCAGTTTGCGCTTCAGCCATCGTGACGTAATTTGTGAAGTTCCCATATAACTCATCTTTCGTTTTTATAAAAACAATGGTCACGTATTTCGAATAATCGTCAGTAAATGTTGCAAAGAATCTACTACCCGCTAGGGACTCTACTGGAAACGGGCCTACGCAGTCGCTGTAAACAATACCTAAGCGCTCACTAGCGCGTGTCTGATTGACAGTAGTAAAGGGCCTGCGCTTAGCGTTTGCTTCAAGGCAATTACTGCAAGCACTTTTCTTAAGCCTAAGTGAATTCTGTGTAGTGAAACCTCTTAGTGCTCTATTCTGGGCTATTTTTCTCAACGTTGAGGGAGTAACGTGCATGAAGCGATTGTGCCACAAAAGAGTATTACCCGACAAATTATTTGCAGTAAGTACGTTTTGAGTTTTAGTACATGTAATTAAAACTGGGGGCACCTGCCCTTCTTGCGCATTATTGTCCATTTTTGTGCTAGACTGTTTGCAGGTTTTAACGATGCTGAGTTGCGTTGTATATTGACACATACTGGAATATCACAGTCATTTAATGGCCTAGTTGTATTTGGATAATTCAGACATGGTATTTTAAACTTGAAAACGATAAATAAACCACATATTGGGCGTAAAATATCCACGAGTTTGTTGGCTTGTGAAAAACTTCACACCTATTTTCATCAAATACCAGCTTAAAACCATTTGTCATTGCTTGTCCAACTGAAAATAAATTTACGTCAAACTCTGGTAAAAACAGAGCGTTTTTTAACGTTAATAGACTTTTATTTATTTGTAGAGATACGCTGCCTGCTAGGTTAGTTTGAACTGTGTTCATTTTGGTGGCACACTTGACCGTCTCGGTCTCTACCTGTTTTAGTTCATTAAACCAATTTCTGTTTGAAATGCAATGTTTTACTGTTCCAGAATCGAGTATTAGTGCGTCTTTCAGATTCCACCCACTATCAGAAGCTAATGCTTTTACCTGCTGGATCTTGCTATATGCTACGCAGCTTAAGTTAGTTTTCCCTCTTGCAGAATTACTCCGGCCACGCCCATTGGATCCTCTCCAGGGTCGACGGGTACGAAAATTACCTCTCGACTTTTCTTGATGTTGCGCTTGATTTAGGTTAGGTTGAGCAGGTAGGCGTTGATTAGGTTCTGAACTACACGTAGTGGCTTTATGTCCAATTCCTTGGCAACACCAGCAGACTGTACTAACAACGGCTTGTCCAGGACGTATGGGCCTTGCCAGGTTCGCTTGTGATTCTTCAAAAGTACGAGGATTAGTAAACACTTGATTTTTACTCTCGTACAAAATCAGCAAATGTTCCAAGTCAGCAGATATTAATTTTTCACCCTTTTTTAGCGATGCTAGGAAACTTGTTATCAGGGTATCAAACGAATTAGGCAAACCTAATATTATGTAGTATGCTTGTTCCTCGTCATCAAGCACTCGTCCAGTATCACTGATCTGCTGAAAAATAGTGCCTAACGTACCCAAACATTCAGCGACACTCATGGTTTCCGTTTTTCTTAAGTTATGCAATTTTCTACGTAATGCAATATAGTTTAGCACATTTGACGGTTCGTACCTTGCTTTTAAATGGTCCCAGATTCCCTTTGCAGTATCCAGTGTTTTTGGAATTTGAATTACCTTAACATGTACAGATAACATCAGTAAACCCATGGCTTTTTCATTGGCAGCTTCCCATTTTAACAAATTTGCAGCAACAGTTGGTTTTACCTTGCCCAAAGCGAGAATAAATATATACATTAAAAATAAGGTGGTCACACGTTTTCTAGCTGGGGGTGCAAAGGGAGGCATGAAATAGGGACTAACCCCCCCCCCCGGAAAAAAGTTGTTTACGTTACTGATATGTCAAATGAAGTTATTCTTCGCTTTAGGTTATAACAAGTATTTAAACTCGTGTTCTCTTTCGTCTGCTTCTGTTTTTATGCTTGTTGTTTTATTTCTCCATCAGCACAAGAAGTGTATTTCGACGAATTGTTAGGAAGTTAATTTCAGCCGTTTCAAATTTGACCAAGCTAAAAATGTCAGACTGCAATACCGCGGCTTAGTTACTCAAGTCGTGGTTTGCTTACCTCTTATAATAAAATTAACACACGCATTTTCCTCAATGGGGTCGCCGTCTTGGAAATCTGACACGGACAAGTAAATCTGAAAGAGCCATCCCCTGAACTGAAACTCAAAATAATGTAACAGCTTTTCTTTAGAAAGGCTTACACTGTCTTGATCTAGTTATACAGCTGAACACACAAACAACCTTTCTGCATTATTAAAAAAAAATATTAAAGAAAAATGTGTGAAAAAGTGATTGGCATTTAGATGTGCCATGATACAAAAAAGTGGTTGCAAATTCAAGTGCTAGCTCAGTGGTTAATGCCACAAACCAGATACTAACATTGTAGGGGAAAAGCTAGTAGGTAGATTATATGGGGCCCACGCTACTACCCTTCACCATGTCCAAGAAGCCTGCAATATTGTTTTAGCTAATTATTCAGTATCTTGCTAAAAGACTAACGTTACCAGAAATTCTTTTCCTAGTTTTGTGATTTTTCTGATGAATTTGACTTTATTTTTTCCCTAAGGCCCTGTTTTCCCTATAGTCATATAAAAAAAAACCTTCCTTTACAAAGCCATTTAATATACTTTTAAATTTTTTGACTAAGCTCTGTGGATTAGTTATTTTTATGAGCTGCCAAAGAACTACCAACAGATTTGTGTGCTAATTAGTACATGAAACTATTAGTAGTTCTTTGGCAGTTTATAAAACAAAAACTAATCCACTCAGCTCAGTAAAAAATTCAGGAGGATGTTAAATGGATTTGTGAAAGAGGGTGTTATTTTTTATCTGCCTAGGGCAAACTGAGCCTCAGCGAAAAAAAGTCAAATTCTTCAGAAAAATCCGAAAAAAGGGAAGAGTTTCTGGTAACGAATATGTATAGACTTTTTCGAAAATTTTTCAAGAAAGGTTTGTGCTCCATCCAAATTTCCTTTTCTGGGCTATTAAGAATGACAGTACTTAAGGTACCATTCATAGTAAGATTGACATGTCTGCCGGCAAGGGCTCGGTGATAGGTTTCTGGTCTACAAAGCAAGATATTGTTGAAGTCTGTTTGCAAGCAATTTTTTTCAAGTATCAAGGAATGACAGTGGTACCCCCAAATTTGATGTGGTTACATTCCTAATTTCAAGAGGTCCTGAGAAGGTCCTGTAAAGGGTTTGGTAGGAGGCAGTTAGGGGGTAGACGATTTAGGGAATAACTGATGAAAATTGACACCCCAGGCAATTTTGTTGTCTTCTTTTTTATTGAATTTCAGGCACATTTGGAAGGTAGGGGAGCCAAGTAGGCCAGGCAATGTTGCGTACACTTTTGAACGGTTTTTGACTTAGGCAGTAGTTAAGAGGACCCACCAGATGATGTTGGTGTCAGTTTGACTGATTTGGGACTGTTTTATTTGGGTTTCCCCTCCAGCAATAACCCAAAATATTATTCTTTTGCAATGTTAGACCCATGGTATCTTGCTGCTACTCTTGCCCTAGACACCTAGTCAGCCTGAAAGCCAAACACACACTGACTGGTCACATGATCTTGCTCAAAAACCCCTAGCATATTAATTTCCTTTTAAAACCTAACTACCCACCACCCCTTGGAATTACAACCCAATTTCAAAAACTAAAACATTGACAAAAGTCGAACAAAATAGCCGCCTAATTTATGGACAATCAAAACTTACCAGTGGCAGGACAAGAGACATATTTTTGACCAATGAGAACTCTTGATTCAATATGGTAGATTCCATTCTTTGCGGCCATTTTCCAGACTGAAACAGAACAAAATGGCCGCCCATTCTGGGCACCTTATGTTAAGGCAGGTTACTTTTAATCCTTTCATACAGATTCCACTTTGGTTCTGCAATAACATGCCAGATGTATTTTTTCTTTCAATGCAAAGAATACAGATGCTCAAATATCACCTTTATTTTCCGGTATCTACTATCTGTTACATTTGGTTTTTGCATAAATCTCTGGTTTTCGCTCGCAGAAGTCTGGGTTTCTAGCCCCGGAATCCCTGTTTTCCCCTGTCAATTCTAAGTCTTCAAAGACCAAATAACATCCTTATTTTCAAGTATCTTCGTTTTATTCCTGTTGGGTGTGTTGGCAAAGGCACTACTCTTCAATCCTACAGGTCATGGGTTCGATCCCCAGAGAGGCCGTATTTTTTCCTCGCCCAAAATAACACCCTTATTTTCAAGTATATATATATATTTTTTAAAGATATTTCCTGAACGGATTGTGCTATCAACACGTGGTAAGCAGCGTTACATACCCCTCAAAGAGACGCTTCGAATAGTGTACTTGATTTTAAAAATTCATTAAAATTTGAAAAGTTATAGTTGTTACCAGACATTTTTCCCGCTTTTTCTAAAGATTTTCTGATTTCTCATTTTTAAGGTTGTGATTGTCCCAGTCACATGAAAAAAAAACCTTCAGCGCAGTACCACTGAATACTCAAATGCAAAATTTCAGCAAGCTAGGTTGAATAGTCTTTCTGTAAACTTATTCCTAGGAATTCTAACACATTCACATACTAATAGCATGTGAGTGTGTTAGAATTCTTTGGAATAGGATTGCAAAGAGACTATTCAACGTACCTTGTTGAAATTTTGCATTTGGGCAATAAATGTTACTGTACCGAAGGTTTAAGTTTATTTTTTGACTAGTACAATCACAACCTTAATAATAAAAAATATCAAATTCTTTAGATAAAGAGAAAAAGAATTTCGGTAACGGTTCAACTTTTTCAAATTTTAACAATTTTTGACAATCAAGTACATCATTCGAAGTGTTTATTTGAGCGCTCACAACGCTCTTTACCACATGTCAATAGCACAAACCGTTCTTGAGAAATCTTCAAAAAAGTCTGTAAGACACGGTACATCTTTTTCAAATTTTAACGGTTTTTGACAATCAAGTACATCATTTGAAGCGTTTATTTGAGCACTCACAACGCTCTTTACCACATGTCAAAAGCACAAACCGTTCTTGAGAAATCTTCAAAAAAGTCTGTAAGACACGGTACAACTTTTTTTAATTTTTACGGTTTTTGACAATCAAGTACATCATTCGAATCGGCTGTTTGAGAGCTTTACAACGCTTTTTACCGCATGTCGATAGCACAATCCGTTCTTGAGAAATCTTTAAAAAAGTCTGTATAAGATCCATTACCAGAAATTCTTTTCCTAGTTTTCTGATTTTTCTGACGAATTTGACTTTACCCGAAGTCTCCCGAAGGCTCTGTTTGCCCTACAGTCATATAAAAAAAAAACATCCTTCACAAAGCCATTTAATATCCTTTTGAATTTTTTGACTAAGCTCTGTGGATTAGTTTTTTTTATGAACTGGTAAAGAACTACCAACAGATTTGTGTGCTAATTAGTACACGAATCTGTTAGTAGTTCTTTGGCAGTTTATAAAACAAAAACTAATCGGTGATGAGGTGTTTCAGAATCGAGTTACAATCCATAAACACGAGCACAGAACCCTTTACCAAAGAAATACTAACAATGCTGTCTTTGTGTGGACTTTGTTGCACGCACAGTCGCCCTGTCAAGCTTCTGAATTAAAGAACATCATTACGATTTGTTGTTTGTTGCAGCCACGACTCGAACAATATGCATTTGCTATAAACAGGATAACCAGCGCGTCTTGGGAGTTCTGGTAACAATAAATCTGGCGGCGCCACTCGTTAATTGTTGGCAGACCTCACTAGACGCCGTTGGTTATCTTATGCATATAATATATTGTTACACCAGAGAGTTAGTGGGCATGCAGGCAGTATGAACTCTTTTAGACATTGGCAAGACCTAGCTTGTTGGTTTGGATTTTGGTGTACTGTTGTTTTGGATTTCTTGTATAGGTTAATTCCCATGTTGAGATCTTGCTAGGATCATGTTTAGGATCTTACAGGATCCTTTGTAAAATCTTACTAAGATATTGTAAGATCTGAGTCAAAGATGCTGCAGGATCTTGTACAAGATTTTATTAACAATCTTGTAAGATCTTGTGCAAGATCGTGTATTATCTTTGCCTCAGATCTGACACGATCTTAGTAAGATTTTACGGTAGGATCCTGTAAGATCTTGTGCAAGATTCTGCAGGATCTTGTACAAGATTTTAGTAACAATCTTGTAAGATCTTGTGCAAGATTCTGTATTATCTTTTCCTCAGGTCTTACACGATCTTAGTAAGATTTTACGGTAGGATCTTATAAGCTCTTGGTCAAGTTCTTACTGTTTTTTTTCAAGATCCTATCAAATATGCTGTAGGATTCTACCAGATCCTACAGGATTATAGCAGGATCCTGTAGAATCTTAGGCATTCCTGCAAGATCCTGCTGGTATATTGCAGGATCTTATAGGATCTTATCGGGTAGTATAGCCTAGTTTATGGGTTCTTGCAAGATCCTATAGGATTATGGTAGGGTCTTATCAGATCTTGTAGGATCCTGGAAGAACCTATCCCATATTCTGTAGGATCTTCGCTGATCCTGCAAAAACCTATCAAATATCCTGTAAGGATCTTACCAGATCCTACAGGATATTTGGTAGGTTGTTGTAGGACCTTACAGGATTATGGCAGGCACTTGCAGCATCTTACAACATTCTGTGTCCTAGTTTACAGGTTCTTGGAAGATCGTATTGGATTCAACCCATGTTGAAAAGGGTTGAAGCAGTTTTTGGTAGTCTTTTAGCTGTAACCCTTATTGTGGCATTACAACTCTCCAATTTGAATACATTATCAGTTACTTAACTGAAAATTGGTTAACGCAGTCTTTGCAATTATAAATACTGTGGTGCAAAACGTTCGTTACTATTATTATTCCTGAGACACGCAAATATTATTTTCATGGTTGTTACTTCAGTCGCCATTTTGGTGAGTAGCGATCAAAACTAGTAGGCCTACCCCTTGTCAATAGCCAGTTGCTATTTGACAAGTGGTGACTGCCAACCAACACTGGTTAAGATTAGGCTTATCTGCAAGACTACACATTGCAATGTTAAAACATTTGATGTATAAGCACGTGTTGCAAGCTTCAGCAATGTCAGTCCAGTCACCAAATAGTGAGGAAAATTCAACAGATGATGACTTCAGTTTATGTGCTAGTTGCAAAAATGGTGACTGCTGTAACAAATCCCTAAGCTCAAACTATCGTAGGCTATATCTGGAATTATACTAGAGTCAAACGGTTTGTTGTATTCCATTCAAAATTTAAGGGATAACCAATTAATATTTCAGTAGCCTATAGGCACCACTACCTGTTCCAAACTGGAGTGCAGAACAACAAATGAGGACACCTGAAATAGCACCAAAATTGCTACAACCTTTCCTCACTTGAGTAGATTACCGGAAGTATCAAACTAATTTTCATATTTCCTGGCCACGTGACGACTGACTACATATTTATTTTTGTGAAGGTTGACGTGTGAGCGCCCTAAATTATTGAAGGTAAAAATGGATTAATTTGTTCACTCAAGATACCACCACAGATTTGTTTCTCTAGATATTTTCTTAAAAATTTTCCAAAAATTTTTGGACAGACCCTTAATTTTTTATAAAACTGATGCCACTGTTGATGGAAGTTTATAATTGCTGGTAGTTGACAACCACAGAGCCGATAATAAGGTTAGAGCAGCAATAAACCCATTTTTTCTAAATCGATGGCCGACGGCAGACACAGAACCAACAGTGTGCACACCTTGCAGAATCTTGCTTCTATTTCATTAATAAGCTTACTAATCCAGCAGAAAGAAATCCGTAATTGTCGCAGAAAGCTATAAATATCTCTGCCGTGGGGCCCGATGCAACACTGAAATAGGGTACGCAGTTTCGGTGGATTTCCATCGTACAACAAACAATTTCAAAAAAGTAATACTAGCACTTCAACTTACACAGTATAGGCAAATTTTCGACAATTTTGAAGAAGTTGTTTTTGTCACTTCCTACTGTCTTCATCAGGCCATCAAAAACGCGGTTTTTTCCGGTTCACATCTAAATTTGTTGATGAAGAAAGTGATGAAAACAACACCAAGTCCTTCAAAACTGTGTTAGTTTAGGTGTTAGTATGATTTATTTATTACGGTTTTGTAGTTTCATGTATACCGTACTGGCCCAATATAAAAAGGTATTTTTTTTCCGAATTTGTTTCATTAAAACTGCATCCTCGTCTTATATTCGCGACCAAATCCATTACTTAGCCAAACTTTGACCGATTTTGTTTCGAATAGTTTTTTCAAGAGCTATCCATTGGTGCTAACCAGAAATCAGTAGCTTAAGTAAGTTTTTAAATTATAAAGCAAAAACTAAAATATAACCAAAATTGGACCTTAAAAATTGTTAAGGAGTTCCACAAAAACCTATAAGCTAAAACTTATGATTCTGCTTCAGCATTGGCTGAACTATTCTATAATATCAACTATACTGGTAATAGAGGCTGGCAGAATCTTGGATGCAAGTTGTCTGCCTTATAATAGTTCAATTTTGTTGAATTTATGAGCTCAAAAAGGAAATTCGCCTTATATTCAAGCCGTATTACCATAGGGCCAGTATGGTACACAGAATCTACACTAAAGCGAAAGATTAAACTTGGTGTGTGCTGAAAAGTCACTAATACACTTTTACCAAATGAGTTCAATACAACTGCTATTCATCTTAACACCTTGTATGCATAGTTTCAAAGGAGAAAAAAATTATTCATCCCAATATCTTTGCAAATTTTCAACATCCTGGTTTTGAGGGGTTCAGAAAACTTTTCTTCAGGCTACTACATCACCGCTCACTGTGTAGTTACCGTTCGTCTGCAATTTGAATTCGGCGAAGGGGCCGTAGCCTCTCATACTTGCAGGGAAGGTACACCATTTTCTCCGTAGCAACTAAAACTTGCCTGTCTGCAGAAATTGGCTGCATGGGTTGCAGGTCCCTGGACACACATCAGTGTTTGAGTTAGGCTTGAGGAGTGTCGCGGTGCCTCTCCAGTTTATTCAGTGCTGAATTTCCTTGAGGTGGACTGCAATGCCATTAGTTTCATTAGGTTTTCTTAACGTCCTTCATGGCTTCATCTTCTTGCTGTCTGGTTTCACCTCTTTTCTTACTTTGGCACCAGGAATAGCATGTTTTTTTACAGGTTGTCCTTTAGGCCCTTAAAAGAGTTATGGACGTATGATACGTCATCATGTAGCAAGAACTCTTAATGGCCTAAGGGACCACATGATGAAAAAGCATGCCATTCCAGGTGCCAATGCAAGACAAAAAGGTGAAAGCAGAGAGGAAGATAATGTAGCCCTGAAGCGTGTTAAGAACATCTGTGAAGGCATTTACTGAGTTACGTGTGGGGACTGTGATGCCATTTATGTCGGAGAAACAAGAAATGGTGCATGCACAAGAGTCAAGCAGCACATGGCTGTCACCAGGGATGAAGTTGAAACGAAGTGCATTGCAGCCCGCTAAAAACAACTCAGCATTGAATATACAGTAAAACCTCTTTAACTCGAACTCCAGCGAGGCTGGCATTGCAGTTGGAGTTAAGCGGAGTTTGAGTTAAACGGAAACGCGTTAAAACACATGACAGGCTGTTGGCCTGGGGAATTCCGGGTACATCTTTGCATCCAATTTTTGCTAAGTGCAGATTGGTTTAATATGTGAAATGTACTACTAATTCCTCAGTAAAAACAGCAAAAATTCTTTTTCAGGTAGAAAAGTGACACAGAATGCATGGTGTCAAATAGTAAAATTACCATCCGGAGTTTGAGTTAACCGATATTTGTTTGAGATAACGAGGGTAATTTTGTATTGGGCCAACCAAATAGCACAAAATTGTTTGACTTAACCGATAGTTTGACTTAAGCGAGTTTGAGTTAACGAGGTTTTACTGTACTGGGAAGGCACTGTGACACTCCTCAACTCCAAATCAAACAATGACATGCATCTTGGAAGCCAAGATAATAGGCTACGCCGATGAATATCCATGGATCTTCAAATCCAAGCATCCGGTTTCTGCTGAGATGCGAGTTTATTAAGTTGCTGTGGGAAAAATAATGTACCCTTCCTGCAAGTATCAGAGGCTACAACCCCGCATCGAACTCAAACAGCAGACAAATGGTCGCAACAAAGAGAGCGGTGATGTTGTAGCCTGAACAAGCAGTCGACTGAGCCCCTCCAACACCAGAAAAGCCAGACTATTGAAAACTTGCAACGATATTGGGATGAATAAAATCTTTTTCCTTTGAAACTAAGTGTACAAGACAAACAGATGGACTCAAAACTTTAAAGTAAGTGATGTTTGGTATTGACTTTTCAATTTATATCGCATCAAAGTAAAAATCTGTATTAGCATGAGCTGCTCAAGTCACAACATTTAAAAGACTTGCTTTTTCAGAAAACCTAAACCGGTAGCTTGGTTCCATTTTTCAATTTGTTGCAGCTTTTTTTATTGGATTTTTTTAATATTTATTTTTGAATAAATTTACACTTAGGCCTTCTTGCGGATTGAATACTAGTCCTACAAGAAAATTCAATCCAAGACAAGCAACATTGGAAGATTACTAAAATACACTTACCAAAAAAATACAGTAAGGAAAAGAGTACAGCCTGAAAGTTTAAAAGCTCAGTTAGGCTACGTGTCTGGCCTAGTGGAAATTTTAGCCAAGGATGATGAATTTAAATCATGATTTACGCTACACCAAAATGATCTACATTAAAAGAACTAATTCCAGTGCACTAGCCTAATTTAAATTTGTCAAATTTTATTACGCCTAAAAAGGAACCAAATACCTTCGGTTCCTGTAACGCGACCATGCCTAACTTTTTTCTTCAAATTTCAGCGACCGTAAATGTTTTTTCGTTCATTTTTTCTTTATTCGTATTAAATCATTCGTCCATAATAAAGCGCAAAGGGAAAACAAATGGGAACGCAGGCAAAGGCTGTCAGATACGCTGCAAAAAAAAACTTAATTTATAATATTTAGGCCTACTCAGGAAAGTTGGAACTAAAAATCTTGTTAAAAGAGACACATTGTGTCACAAATATCTGTGTACTACCTGGTCTTTGTAAAGTTAGTACTTTTACAACGGTACTAACTTTACAAACACCAGGTAGAACCCAGATATTTGTGACACAATGTGTATCTTTTAAAAAGATTTTTAGTTCCTATGTTCCCATTTTAGTTTGTGATATTCGTGTCTAATATAAATTGATAAAATGTAGCTATCTGTTTCTAGACACCATAAATGAAACAATTCAGAGATCAGCTGGTGTCCAATTTTTTTTAAAAGTTTGACCCATTTACGAAGATGTATGCAGCTAGCATAAGCTCGGAGTACTACCAAGTAAATAAGTTGTTCAAACGAAACAAACAGAAAAACGAACAGAAATCATCGTCAGTCAAGTAGATGCACAAAATTCGACAAATCCAGCGCAGCTACGGCAAGCGATTTGGCCATGATTGGCAGCTTCTCCATGCATTCAAGGTTAAAGACATTCGGCCCAACTGCTGTATTGATTATGCCGATTCCTTTTTACTAGTACGCTGCCTTACCACAAAAAACATTCGTTCACTTATTGAAGTGTTCGTTGTTGATCAGGACAGCTTTAAACAGCTTTCCATATTATGATCACACACAAAAACGCACATCGCGATCACACGCTGACACATCACGTTGGCATCCATCTTGGGAAAACCTCCATTGTGGTTTGAAAGCAAACAGCGCTGCCGTTGGGCAGCTACGGATCACGTGATCGTTATTTGAAGCAATCAGCTTAGTTGACACAACAGCTGACGAAATTTCACCTGCCATGCTCCTAGGTCACGAATTTTTTAAAAAGAATGAATAATCAAAGAATAAAAACGATGAATACATGTAGCGTTTGGAAAAAGTAAAACCAATTACAACTTAAAACAAACCGATCTGTTTACGTATATAGCAGCAGACCCCTTAGCTTGGGGTTTGGAGAAGGGGGCCGGGAACCAATTTTGTTGTATGGTGGTTTGTGGAGGGGTCAATTGTGGACCATCTTTACTTTCCTAATTTTTTTGTGATTGCTTTTTCTTTCGGTGGGGGTCGGAGGGAATCGGGGCTACGGACGTGGGCTTGTGTTTTTGTGAAATATGGTTTATTTTAATTGTACTGTATGCAGATACAACTTTGGGTCAAACTGCCAACTATTTTTTTTCCTTGAATGACTCGGTGAAGAAAAGGGACAGAGGGGACCGAACAAAGCCGGCTGGCGGGTCTGAGGGAGTGCTTTTAGCTTCACCGGCGGGAACTGTCAATTCCAACTGTAGAGCAACGGAAATAACAATTTTTTCCATTGAAAAACTCGGAATGTGGGGGAGGGTTTCAAAGGGGGCCAAACTCAGACACAACTTTGGGTCAAACGGTCAAGAACTTTTTTCCTTGAATGACTGGGGTGGGGAAGCAGAGGGAGCTGAACAAGGTCAGCCTGGGGGTTTGGGGAGTGCTGTTAGCTACCCCAGCAGGAACTGTCAACTCCAACTCCGGGCAATGTCAATAAATGTACCCCCCCACCCCCGTTTGTATAACTAAAGGGAGGTTCTAGGGGCCAAACAAAGCCATGCAGCTAAGGGGCTGAGGGAGTGCTGTTAGCTTCCCCGGCGTGGTCCGTGGCCCCAGAAATTGAAACATTTTACGTTACATCGCTGCCATATCAAGCTTCCAGATAGTATTTTTTCACTATTTGTTTGGCATTTTAACATGTTTTGCAAGGGGGGAGAAAACTCTGGCACCCTCACTCGTCTCTTTCCTTGCACACTGCTCAATGGCATCTACCTGGCTCCCCTCCCGTTGTTGAACCGGGGATACATGTGATTATCCCAGGGGGAAGAGATAATGTTGTAAATATATCCCATAGCTGCTGAAGAAGGATGGTAGTTTCTTACGGTTCCCAGGCAGGGAGTGACTAGCATGGATTTGCCCAGTCCCCTTTCCAGTCACCAATCAGATAAAAATCAATTAAAATAAAAGCTGTAACCTGTTACTTCCCGATTGAGCATTTGAATTCACCAATCGAAATGATTCGCCTGCTTGCGTAGCTGACCAACAGAAGTTGCGTATTCTCAAAGTATTGGGAAAGCCAATATTGTGTAGGCTACCATGAAAAGAACTACAATGCAAAATACAAGCTGCATTCTTCGTAAAGTATTTGAAAAGTTAGGACGAGGTGACGTGTTTTGAAAAATTAATTAAAAAAAATATTTTCAACAATTCTGTATTTGATATAATAGAACACTACAAAATGCGTGAACACTTCTTTGCAGGTATACAGAGACAGGCTAGTTAAAATTAGTACAAAGGCCTCCTTGTGAAGATCAAGTGTTACAGCATGATCGAAAAACCTCTAATAGCTTTCATTTGCTGATTTAGTTTTTTTCGGAAACTGAAGCACATTGCATATTTGCACCAAGTGTCAATGACGGTATTGGATTTCGTACACGATCTCGTTAATGCACTTATTTGCTGCACATTGTAGTTGTAGAAAGAGACTTTCTTGCCAGGAACACATTCATTATGTTAAAAAAATACAAAAGGGTTTGGCAGAATTTGGGTTGGGAACGTTTTGAAGGGGAAATTTTAATAAACGTTAATTTTTAATGATCTTTTAATAAATGTTTTATGCACACATATTAATTGTTGCCTTGTGGTCCTTTCTCGCTTTTGTAAAAGGTATTCTTGGGAATTGCTATCAAGCAGCTGCCTCGATAATAATACAAATATACTGCACACAAAATTGTGTGATCTAATGATCTTAATTATATTAAGCTTAAAGGTTGAAAAAAAGGTTGAAAGGTTGAAAGGTTGAATTAAAATCCTCTATAATGCATTATAGGACTGACGTGCCTACAGCAACCTATAAAATACACAAGTTCCTATTCAAGTATTTTACCTTGCAGGATTTTACAGGATAAGTTCCTATGACACTAGTAAAGTCATTTACTGGTAAGATTCTGTTCAAGATATTACCAGCTTCACAGGAGTTTTGCAAGATCCGGCCAGATAAGATTGGTTAATAGGAACTTATGCAAGATCTTGCCCCTGACTCGGATCTTACATAGGATTTTACCAATTTGACAAGATCTTGATAAATCAACAGGATCTTGTACAAGATCCTGTCAGATTTGTGAAATCTTACAAAATCCTTTAGGAACCTATCAGTTCTTACAAGATCTTGCAGGATCCTGACAAGATCTCAACATGGGTTAAGTATAGGTTAAGTTAGAATGGAGAGTGTAGCGTGTGGGCTTGTAGTTTCCGGTAAGAGAAATAAATAAATA